>JAODAL010059962.1:0-21162 GCA_025379985.1 Phyllomedusa bahiana | reverse complement strand
CGAGGTGCAGTGACTTCCGTCTGCCCCCAGGGCCCCTTCCGTAGGGTTAGCGATGCAGTAATCTGTCTGCTCCGGGGCCCCTACACGTAGGGTTAGCAGAGGTGCGTGAAATCAGTCTGCTCCGGGGCCCATAACAGTGGGTTAGCGAGGTGCAGTGACTTGTTGCCCCGGGACCCCATACAAAGTAGGGTTTTGCAGGGTGCGTGACATCCGCTGCCCCGGGGCCCCATTAAGTAGGGTTAGCAGAGGTTTGCAGTGAATCCGTCTGCTCCGGGGCCCCATACACAGGGGGTTTTGAGAGGTGCAGTGACACTGTTGCTCCAGGCCCCCTCCCAAAGTAGGGTTAGAAGGGTGAGTGCACCCGTCTGCTCCGGGCGCCAACACAGTGGGGTTTAGCAAGGTGCATGACATCTGTCTGCTCGGGGGCCCATAACAGTGGGGGTTAGCAGAGGTGCGTGACACCCGGTCGCCCCGGGGAGCCTTCCAAACCTTATATACCCCCAAACCCGGGCAAAACCAACATTCTTCTGATATTACAAACAAGAAAAAATAGTTTGTGTAAGTATTTAGTCCCTCTGTTATAAAGGTATAAATGTTGTGAAGAAACTAATAGCTTGTATTAATAACTACATTGTGTATGACTGCATCGTCAGTTACCTGGAAACTGCTATTTTGTGTTAATTGAGCCCAATTGCGTGTTTTAATTTCAGATTTTTTGGGCAAAATCTGAAGAAAAACTCCATGAAATGCATCATTTCTTTTTATTTAACCATGTGCAGCACAGGACACATACTAATCAGGGCTGTGGAACCGGGGTCAGATTCAGAGAAATTGAGGAGTCGGCCCGTCGGAGTTTTGGGGCTTCCCGATCCAAACCCCTGATACTAAACAATATTTCTTTTGGTTAAAAAAGGGTTTTTCCACCATGCGTTCACGAGTCATAGGGCCCCTTCGATCACCCTTTCCCGGTCGGATGTGGGGGGGTTCATAGCAAGGATTAACTATTTAGCTCCTTTAATAGCTGATTTTTCAGTGAATTTGGCAGGAGATTTAAAATTTTTAGAAAAAAAAAAGCTACAGACCACTGAGGGGTGGAAACCAGGCTTATCAAAGGTAAACTATGCAACTATGTGAGCTCCCCAATGGGACATCACTCCCCGTCTTTTTCTTATCGGAAAAAAATTATGGAGAACCAAAAGAAACCCGTGGTACCAGAAAGATAAAAACTGTCTTATCTCCTGACAAAGGCAATACCAAAAGAGCAATGTATTTAGTAAAAGTCTCCATCTACCTTTCTCGACATGTTGAAAACTAATCATTGTAGGGAGAAAGCCCCTTTAAGGAATTGGTAGTCTAAATTTTCCAGGTTAAAGGGGTTCTCATGCCAGATAGAGTGGTTTTTTTTTAGAAAATAGTTTTAAAAACAAACAAAAAAAATCGCATTACTCACCTCCTGATTTCCCCTGGTGCCGATGTTTCGATGCTCACCCGCTCCCTACTGATGTTTACCGCCTCGTCTTTTCTTAACACACAGGAAATGACTGCTCGGCCAATCACTGATTGGTCACTGCTCCCATCAAAATTTGGGCACCTCTGCCAGTAAGTAGAATGAAGGGGCTGCAGCAGTCCACCACATCCCCTCATGAATAAACATGGGCAACACGCCCCCTTTCTCACTTGATGGCCCTTTAAACGTTGCGCACACAGGTGTATGTTCCCCGCCTGTCAGACAACAATGCCTCCTGCTATACTGAATGGAACTTTACTATGCTTTGACGTGAGCCTGATCTGGGTGGATCTTTTGTGGCAGTAATCTGGAGGACACAAAGGAGCTGCAAGTATTGATGAGATATGGACTGAATATGCTCTATTATTGCTGAAATAAAGTTGGATAAATATAGTAAAGTAATATAGTTCACAAGTATATATTTTTGAAGCTATGGATGGAAACATTGGAAGGAGTTCTATGGTGGACTATCCAGACATTGCGAGTTATACGTAGTAATTGACTCCAATACATCTAGATTTTACTGCCTGCTCTCTGCACTTAGCTAATCAGATTACAGACGTCTCTGCTCTTAGCTAAACAGATAACAAATATCGGTCTAGAATGCAAGTAATCATAGACTCCTATGTGCACTTCAGAGCACATACAATGTCTCTTATCTCATGACAAAAGTAAATTCTATCGACCCATGTATTTAGAAAAAGGCTTCATTTAACTGTCCCTTCAAAATCTTAAAGGAAATATATTTCTCAGTTTTCAGTACTTTTTAGCCACTTCTTGTTTTCTGCTTTGTAGCATATAAGGTTACAGGAAAAGGGCTGACTTAAAGGGGTGTGCTCACTACAAAGGTCATATCTCAGATTATGGGGACAGTAAAAATAAGCACTTTTGTAATTGGTTTGCTTTACCTAAGTCACTTAGTATAGCAGATATGAGCTTTTCTGTGCATCTATAGCTATTTCTGCAGCAGATGGTCGGGACACGCCCCCTTTTCTGTGATGGGCTGGCTGATATTTCATTCAGCCTGTTGGGATATGCCCCTGGAGGGAACTGCCCCCTGTGCTGTGATTGGCTGACTGATGTCATTCAGCCTGTTTGGACATGCCCCTGATGGGAAACACCCCCTGTGCTGTGATTGTCTGATTATTATGTCATTCAGCCTGTTAAGACACGCCCCCGGATGGGAAACACCCCCTGTGCAGTGATTGGCTGCCTGCACTCTGTGCTTACTCCCCTCTGAGCTGTGTAAATCAAAAGTGAAACTAACTTGCTGAGAGGGCTGCTGGCTGTATACTCATCTCCCAGCTCTAAGGTGAATGATCTGGGCAATTACTGACTATCTAGCTGATAGATTCAATCTCCCCTCATATAACACAGCCTTATACCCATATAACAGCCTTACACAGTCTGATCTACCTCCTGCCTGATAACAGAGGGGTGAGATGGGGGCAGTGTGCATTCCTCACATGTGCTTCATCAGTTCAGACTCTATGTATAGCTGATTCCAGCAATGCAGGCTCTGTGCTCTGAGCTTGTGCAGCCTGGGAGGGAGGTGACAGCTCTACATACATGAGAAGTAGAACAGGAGGGCTGCAAAGCTGACAAGCTTCCCTTTCCTCTGCTAACACAGAATGATGATGTAACAACTCTTTAGTGAGGGGAGACACCCCTCCTGGGAGGAGAGGCACGCCTACAGGGAAGAGAGAGTCGCCCCCTGGATTTGAAACTGATAGAAGGAGCTCAAGTGTGTGTAAGATTCAAACGATAAAACCACTTTAAAAGGGTTTCTGTCACAGCCAGCTTTTCTTCCTTTCTGGTCTCGCCAAGCGGTGGGTGGTGCTATAGCAGTGAATGGCATTATTTAGCTTCTCTGTAACTAACTGAGACATTACAAAGACAAGGTGCAGGAGAGCTAATCTTCAGTAACCATAGAAAAAGTGCTCTGGGGAGTGAAAAGAATTGCTTATCTGTAAACAGAACCTAATCTTGTTAGAGATAAGTCTGTTAGGAGTGGAGAGTTCACTCCCTGCTCTAATAAGATAACAGAGTTATGGCCAGGTATCCATACAAACCTGTGTGTACTCAGAGCAGATGATATCTCTCTTATCTACTGACTAAAGTAAAATAAAAAGACCAATGTATTAAAAAAGTCTTTAATTACCTGTCCCTACATGTTGAAAGCTAATCTTTGTAGTGAGAAAACCCTTTAATTTCTTTAAGAAGCAATTATGATTTGTAAATATTTATGCATAAAAATTCTGAACAAAAAAAAAAACAAATACAAGAATAAAATTTTATTTATGTATTATGCTTAATAGCTAAAAAATTAATGTGCAGGCAAAAAGATCAGAAGTAGTGGGTTTCATGACAGGCTTTTAGGTATGAATACAGCTGTACAAAAAAGATGGTAAAAAATAAATAATACCCTTAAAGAAGTTTTGCCCGATCTCATTTTATACCTTGCATCCAGCTCTTAGCTCTGGTGCTCAGGAGGGGGGCGTGTGTGATTTGTTTTGAATTGCAATATGTGACCCCGAGGTGACATCACCCGGCCCCCTCTCTCTCTTTTGAAAGGCGGTCTGTTTATGATAGACGTGATACTACTTTGTAGCTCCGAGGTAACATTTTTTCTTTACAGCACAAAAGGGGCCTTGGTTTAAATCCCCGCAGCAACTTAACCTGTGGATTTTTTTTCCTCTTTATCAATGCCGACCTCTTAGGTTTCTTTTTTTTTTTTTGCATGTTTACTTATTTCAAAATATCCAAAGGACAGGAATAGAATGACACACCCCGGGGTTTGAACACCAGTAGTGCCTGAAGGAGAGGGGATGTCTGAGCATGTGCGACCAGGGGCTGAGGGGCTCTCAGCCCTGGGCGTATCCATGGAGCGAGCTGTAAACAATGGATCACAAAGGAGCAGCTAAAACAAAAAAGGTGCAAATGTTTACTAATGTGAAAGGTGGGGAAAAAGTTTGTTATTTAATTTTCAAACTTCTCACGTCAACTTTACTTCGTGGCAAAACCGCTTTAAATACAAAGATCCAGAGGTGGTAGGTGGGTCCCCCCCCATTTAGAACTGCGTGGATGGACCGCACCACTGAAAGGGGATTCTTTTTCTTGAAGCATATCCGGAAACATTTTTTTGGGGCCAGCCAAAAGGGTTTTTCCTCCAATGGGTATGAATAATTTTACGGGGAAAATTAAAAAATTTAAAAAACCCCAAAAAAGGTTTTTCCTTACCATTTAATTTTTTGATGTTTTGGGTTTCAAAAGGGGGGGAATGTTTGTGTTTTTTTTGTTCCCATGTACCCAGGGTGGGCCCTTCCTCCCTGGAAAATCGGGTTTTTTGGGGCTGTATTCCCATTTTGGCCTCTTTTTGAAGGGGGACGGGGCCCGGAGAATCCCTCCAAAAATTTTCTGTGGACCCCCAACAAGGCCCCTGCCTTTTGGGTTTTTTTTTTTTCCGTTTGCAAACAACCCAAAAACCAAAATGTCCCTTTGGAAACCCGTCTGGGGGGTTTTTGGAAATTGGGGAAACCCGGGGGGCCTCTCCCCCGCAACCGGGAAACACCCTTCTAGGGAAAAGGGGCAGTAAAAAAAACCTGACTGCCCCAATTTAAGGGGGTTGTTTTTATTTAACTGCTTTTTTTTAAATTTTTCCTTCGGGGAAAACCCCAAAAAAAGCCAGAAGGGTGGGTTGGTGGGTTTCCCCCCCTTTCTGACGGGGTTGGGAATTGGGTTTAAAAAAAGAAAGGGAAAAAAAAACTTTTAAAACCCTTCTTTGGTTCCTTTCCCCAAACCCCTTAAAAGCCTTTGGTGCTTTTCATTTTTTTTTTTTTAGGGTTTTGGGAATTTTCCGGGGCTCCCCTTCAACCCCTTCTTTTGGGGGGAATTCCCTTCCAGGTTTTGGGAAAGGGGTTTTTGTTTTTTTTTTTGGCCAAAACAAAACCCAAAATTTTTTTAAAAGGGTTTTTTAGAAAATTTTTAAAAAAGACGTGATTTTTTTAATTTGGGTTTTTTATGTTTTCCTGTTTTAAATTTGAATTAGTTTTTTTTTTTCAGATTTCCAGTCCAAATTTAAAAAAGGTTGGGTTTTATTTTTTTTTGTTTTGAGTTATGAAATATTTTTTTTTTTAAAAAAACGGTCAATTATAATTTTTTAATTTTGAAATTAATTTTTATTTAACACCTCAGGGTTTGTCCCACCCGCCATCTTGGCCCAGCGTTTTTGGGGGGTCTTTTGCTTCGGTTCCCCCGGCCCGGGGTAGGACAGTATTGGAAACACCAACACCAAGCTTCCGTTTTTAACTGGCCTAAACCAGTTTTTTTGGGGCACAGAAAAGCATACAAAAAAAAACCAAAAACCCCAAAAAAAAACATCTAGGCCGTCTGGCACTAACAAATACATTTAGGTTGCCCTCTTTTCCGTAGTCGGGATCTTTTTCCCAGAAACCACCAAAAAACATGAAACTCACAAACCAGTACACTGAAAGGTTCCCTCAAGCCCCCGGGGGGCCCCAGGGGCCCTCTCCCCAAAAGTCTGCTGCTCCCTCTGCGGGGTGGGAAGGCCACCCCCCCCTTAAAACCTGCAGGTTGGGGTTCTATAGCCACCCGGGGGAAACGGGCTAAAAACCGGGGCCCGGGAAACGTGGGGCCCGGGCCCCCCCACCCAACGCAAAGGACCGCCCCGGGAAAAAGGAACCCAATAATAGCCGCATAGCAGCCTTATAACAAATGTGTTCAGAAACCTTAGGGCTAGGGACGCTAAATGGTTGCCTTCCCCCCCGAACCCAGTTTTTCCCCGGTGGCAGGGTTTGCTGCAAAAAGACCCCAAAAAAACCTTTAGTGGAAACCCAACGGAAAAACTCATGTAGCCGTTTTGCAAACTTATCCCTCCCCTCTGAAAAAACCCCGGGTAGGGCTTCCCCACATTCCCCAGGCCCCCCTCCGGGTAAAAGTCCTTTTTTGGGGGGCAACGTCTTTCCCCTTAAAAATCTCAGGGGCAGAGACAACATTTTTCCCTGTACAGCTCGCTGGGGAAATTTTTTCCATGCATTCACCCCATATTGGGAAAACACACCGGTCAGGTTCGCTTTTCACAATGGCCCCCTTGGGGCGCACCTGGGCCCCAAAAAATGTCCCTTTCTTTGTCTCCCAGGTTCTTTGATGAGACCAAAATTTCCCTTAAAAACCAAAGTCATCTGGCCCTCACTGACAACTTGACAACGATTCTTTAAACCTGGCTTTTTTTTTTCATTAATTTCCAGAGGCAAATTCCCCCTGTTACACCATGTTTTCTGGCTCGGTCTGCAAGCAGACCCTCTGCGGGCAACTTTGGGGCGATTTTCCCTGCACACCCCCTGAAAACCGTTTCAAAGGGGGGGAAACTTTGAACCTCTTTTAGGGTCACCCCTTTTTATTTGCACCCCATCCTTTTCCCAAGATTTTTGCATTGGAGTCAATGAAAAGGACACTTTTTTTAACAGTAGGGCCAGCAGACATCGGGCTGTTTAACAGAAACCCACCTGTTGGTCACCTTTAAAAAACCCAGCGGACCTACCACCTCTGTGATACGGGTTTTCACACTTTTTCTTTTAAACCTGGGTTTTCCCAAATTAGCAACACACCCTAGACAGTGTTCCCATTCCAAAAACTTTTTTTTCCCCTTTTAAAGCGGGGGTATAAAGAAAAACTTTTCGGGAAACCCCCCAACCCCGCCCTTATGGCGGGTTTTTCCCCCCGTTTCGGGACTGGGCCGCCGGAGGGGCTCCCCCTTAAACGCTGTCAAAACCATTCTGCAACAACATATGGGGGACACTTCCCCAAACCCCTGAAATCTATCCCCAAGGGGGGGAAAACTCTCAGTAAAACCTGTTCGCTTCTTCCCACCCTGCTAATCAGCTGACCCTTTACATGAAGCATGACACTTTTCCAGGTCCTTCCCAAAACCCCGAATAAAAGGACTCTTCACGTTTGTGTGTTCCTCATGGTAAAATAACCAGCCCCATTAACACCTAGTCTCCTTTTTAAAGGGGTTTTTTCCTTCCCCCTTCCCAGGCAATGAAATTGGGCCCGGGTCACCCCAGTGAACCCCTAAAATCCCCTTTTTCCCCCACCAGCGGGAGCGAAACCTGTTTGGGCATGGCAACCCTTTAGCTCCGGGGGGAGGGGTTTTGGGACAGAAAATCTCAGGATTGCTATCAACCCCCAAAAAATAACCACACCCTTGCACCCAAAGGCTATTCCCAGCCAAAACCCAAATGGGGGCAGCCCGGGAAAACTTGGGCACGTTACCTCCTTTTAAAAACAGTGGGTGGGGCCCATGGGAACACACTTTTACGGACTGGAAACGGGAATTTCACACACAGCTGCCGGGGCACTCTTTCCTCACAAGCTTTTTTCCAGCAGGAGATGAAGGGGAAAACCCTCGGTTCTATCGGAAAACCACATTTAGTTTCCACCAAAAAACTTTTAGTGGTAGCACATTTCTCCAGATTTTATCCCCCCACAGGCACTCATCCCTCTGAAATTTGCCCCTTTGGTACTTTTTGGCCAGCTGTCTGGGGGAAAACATTTTGGGGCTTGTTGTTACGCTGGTGCTGGTATTTTGCAGAACCCAAATTTTCCACACTCTGCAGGGCTAAATGCAAAACTTTACCCCTGAAAGCCAAAGGGGGCCCCCCAGGGGCAGGACCTGAGTGCCCCCTGTTCTGCTGTAGGGTGAGCTTGTACACAAAAGGGGCACAGTAACTGGAGCTAACTCGGGCACACAGCAACATTCCCCTGTCGGCTGTGTGGGCCCGGTTTATGGATCACATGCATTGGGCTTTTTTCAACTGGAAAGGGAAAAAAATGGGGTTTCCCTCTCCCACAGGGGAACAATGCAGCAATAAAATTTAAATCCATTTTGACTTTACCAGTCCATTTTTTACAGTTCCCGCACTGCTCTCTGGACTCTTCTGGCTTTGGGAGCATATTGGGTTCTGTTTTGCCCCGCCAAAATCCTCACCCTAGATCATGAATATGGGCCTAAGTCCCCTTTAAAACAAAACCAACCCCAAAGGAGCAGTTTTTTTCCCGGTATGATGGGCGGGGGTTTAAACTGGATCCGCTTTCCCGTGACTGTCCCTGTAGGGATGGGTGGGGCTGCATTTCCCCCTGGAACTTTCCCGAGCTTGGGGCTAAAACCCTTGGCCTTTAGTGAGAGGGCAGTCAGGAGCACCCTCTTTTCCATCTGTGGGCCCTCCTCCAACATGGCTCCGCGTTTAATTTTTTCGTGTCAACAAAACCACACCAAAGCCTTGGAGAAGGGGGTTTTTGGCACTTGGGGAAAACCCGGGCCTTTTTGGGGGAAAAATGGGGGAAAACCTCTCCCCGCACATGTTACTTGTAAGCACCTTTTGCCCATTTGGGGTTTTTTTATCCTTTGGAAACTGTTTTTTTAAATTTTTCCTTGGACTCCCGCCACAAGGGTGTTTGGATTGAGGTGAGTTTCCCCTTTCTCAGAATGTGGAATTGGGGTTTAGAATTTGGGTTTTAACCCCCCATGGTCTGCCCAAAACTTTGCTTGGAGTTTTAATTTTTTCCCTTTTTCTTTGGGGGGCGTCAGCTCCTCAGGGCCCTTCATTGATTGCCTAGCTGGGCAAGAAGTTCTTCCCCTGGCCCAAACCCAAAAAAATTTAGGTTAGCAACACGTTTTTTTTTAAACCGCACCCGAATGTATACCGGGGGTTTTTCCCCTCGCTTTTCCAAATGAGCAAACAGGGCTCTTCAGACTTTTCCCGCTCCAACTAGAAGGCCCCCGCCTTTTTTCCTCGCTGCAGCAGTTCCCATGCAAAATGCAAAATTTTTTTGCAAGCGTTTAATTTTTGCCAATATTTGCCCCCACCTCCACCCTATGTAACACCCCACACTGGCCCCGCCGCCATCTTGGACCGCCCTTGGGGGGCTTTTTGCTCTCGGATCGCCGTCCGGGGGGGAGGAAAAGGATTGGCACAACCCACACCAAACTTCCGTTTAACTGGCCTTCCCCCCGTTTTATTGGGACAGAAAAAACATTTCAAAAAAAAACATAACACAAATAAACATCTAGGCCTCTGGCCATAAAAATATACATTTTTTGGGTGCCCCCTTAACCCCTAGTCTGGATCTAATATCCAGCACCACCAAAAACATGTTTTCACAAAAACCGAGTAACTGTACAGGCTTCCCTCAAGACCCCCGGGGGGCCCGGGGCCTCTCTCCAGCTCTGCTGCTTTCCCCTCTGCAGGGGAGGGAGGCTCCCCCCTTAAAAACCCCGCAGGTTAGGGTTCTTAGCCCCTCCAGGGAATGGCTCAAAAAACCCGGCCTGGAAAATGGGGGGCGGCCTCCCCCCCAACGTATGGGCCGCCCCCGGGGGAAGGGAAAACCCAAAAATAGCCGCTTGCAGCCCCTATAACAAAAATGGGGTCAGTAAACCCAGGGTTTCTGACGCTAAATGGGGTTTCATTCCCCCCCGAACCCCGTTTTTTCGGTGGCACGTTTGCGCAAGACGGGCTCCCCCTAGTTGGGGAGCAACAGGCAAAATACAAAGTAGCCGTCTGTTTCAATTTTTATAAATATTTTTAAAATTTTATTGGGAAACCCCCCAGGCCAAATCTTCCAAATTGGGGAGACAAAAAATCGGGTGGCCAACCCGGGATATGAAGGGTCCCCCTAGGGGCCTATAAAATCCGTTGGGGGCCCCTATTAAAAAAAATGAAGAAAAAATTTTAAAACTTTCCCCAGCCAATTTTAAAGATAAATTTCCCCGGGGTTTTTTATTTAAAACATTTTTACAGGTTTTAAAAAAAATTGGGGGGGGGGTTTTTGGTTTTTTTTTAAAGAGGAAAAAACCCCCTGGAACCCATTTTAAACCCGGAAGTTGGGAAAAATTTTGAAATTTTTTTCACCCTTTTTATTTATTATTTGTTGGGGTTTTAGACAAACACTTTTAAACGCCAAACAAAAGGGCTGCCCTTTTCAAAATGTGGGGAATAAAAGGGGGTTTTGGGGTTTTCCTTGGCCCAAATTCCTTTTTAAATTTTTTTGGCCCAAAAAAAACCAACCCTTAAATGTTAGAACCCTTAAATCTTTAACCTTTTTTTACGCGGGAAAAGAAAGTTAAATCAACACCTTTTGAACTAGGAAATCTCCAAAAATTTAGGAAAACACTGAAAAATAATTTTGATTTAATCTTTTTTAATCCAAAAGGGAACCCCATATTTGTTGCCTTTTCCCCTTTTTAATACAATCCCTTTAAAATTATAAATTTCCTCCAAATTAAAATGGAAGAACCCCCTTTACCCTTTTTTCCCAAAGGTACTAAAACCGAATTCCCCCTTTGTTCCCCCCTTTCCAGGGGTTTTCCTTTTAAGGTTCATTGGGTTAACAAAATATCCCTTTAAGAGAACCAGGGGGGTTCTAAACTCAGGGGCCCGGGGTCCAAAACCCCCTCTCAGGAAATTTATTTCCCCCAAAAATAAACGGCCCCCCAGGTTTAAGAGAGAAAAGGGGAAGAAGCCAGGAAAAGGGGGGAAGGGGGACCACCCCCGCGGGGGGAAACAAATTCCCCCAAAGGGGGGTTGGACTTTACCCTTTTAAAAAAGCTTTGGCCCCTTTTTCCGGATTCCCCAAAAAAATAAAAAAAAAAGTAAATTTGGGTTTTCCTTTATTAAAAAAGGTTATAACTTTCCCAACCTTTAGGGGAAAACCTTTTTGGTTTAACGGAACTTTTTGTAAAATTTAAAACCTTTTTTCCCCAAAAAAAAAATTCCCTCCTTTTAAATACCCTTTGGGGAGATGAGTTTTTATCTGTCTGAGGGGCACAAAAAAGGGTTTCTTAATTTTACCACCTAAAATTTTCCCCCCTTTCCCGTTGACCAAAAGGGCCGGGAATGATGTTTTTAACCCGGAATTACAGTGGGGAACCCCCAAAAAAGGATTAAATGCTTTTAATTGTTTGCTTTCACCAAGCCCCACCGTTCCCCCATGCTTTATGGGCTCTTTGGGCCTTTGGGGGAAAAAAGGGTTTTGTTTTTGGGAATCCACTTTCTATTTGGAAAAACCACCTATAAACCCTAAAAAACCCCGGAAAAGTTTTAAGGAATGTGTTGGGCAAAAGGGCTCCCGTGAAACAGCCATGGGTTTTGGGGGGAACCACTTTAATTCTGTTTTCCTTAAAAAGAACCCCCTTTTTTAATCTGTAAAAGGAAATTCCCAAAATTTTTGCTTTTTTTCAAAAAATCCATGGGGCCCAATTTGGGGAAAGTTTTTTCCCTTGGGTCAACCCCCTGTTTGGAACTTGGGGCCCCCCTGTTTTTAAAAAATTTGTAAATTTCCCCACCTTCTGGGCTTTTTCCTTGGGACTTTTTTTTAAATTTTTCCTTGGGAAACCCCACCAACCAAAGGGGTTTTATTATTTTCCCCTTTTCCCGACCTTTAAAAAAAGGGGTTTGTTTCTTTTTAAAAACCCCCTTTCCTCCTTTAATTTGCTTTGGGGTTTCCCCCTTTCCCCGCAGGTCTGGAGGCCCCCGACTTTAAAGGGTTTTTCCTCCGTGGGTTTTTTTTAAAAATTTTTTAATAAAAAAAACATTTTCATTTTTGTTTTTAAATTACAAATTTTTACCCGGTTTTGAGCTTATTCACCTTTTAGATTACTACATAAGGGTTTTCCAAATTTTCTTGTGCTGACCCGTTTATCCTTAAATTTTTCTTTCAGGTCTGAATTTCTATCCAAATTTTTAAACATTACCCAAGAACCCCTTCCCCACAGTGTTCCCCCCCATTTTGGGGGAAAGGGGAGGGAGGACTCTGGCGTCTGTGTCCATGCTGCTTGGATTAACCCTGTGTGTGCCTGCTTCCTCCTGCTCTCTACACAGATAGATGTGACAGCAGTGACCCTGTCTGTTACTATAATCATGATATGTCTTTGGAACTGTGACTATACTAATACTATACAGATCAGGCATGTGAATACTTTATGTTCTCCTGTATTAGTGACACATCCTGAGTATAGTAACACTGCCCTTGTTGTTGCTGGAGATGTGGAGACTTGTAAGCTAAGCAGGGGATATAGGAACACATGCATCCCCTCTGCTCTATTAGCACACAGCTTCATATTCCTCTCTACACTCCTAGATCAGCCCTCTCCTGCAACAGACCTAGGCAGGCACACACAGGGTGAACTCTGAGAGCAAACCCCCTCCCCCCCTGTATAGAAGTTACGTAGCTGCCTGTGTGCTGATGGGAGGGGGGAGAGGGAGCAGAAGAGACAGACCAAGAAGCACGCCCCTCAGTTCAACTTACCAGGGACACTGACAGGCTGAAAGCTCGTAATGAGACAACTCCTTTAAGTCTCTGTAGTTGAGCAAACATGTTTAGCTAAACCACAGAGGATAACTGTATTGTGCATAAGCTATACTTTTTGTTTTCTCCCTCTTATCTGCTAAGGAGTAAAGATAAGCTCTGAGCAGTCAGCATTCACTGACTACAGACAGGGGTGGGGGTAGGGGAATTTGGGCTGAGAAGGGAGCGTCTGCATGTTTATTCAGATGATTACATTACAACCGGCGGATTCCCTATACAGTAGACAGGCCTCTGACACAGAAAAAAAAGCTAGTGCAGATGCCCAGTAACAAACCTTTTTTTCTCCCCCTCCCTTCAAAGCTTGTTCCTGTGTCCTGCCATCAGATAAGAAGTGCAATCAACGCAAGCGCGACCAGGAGCTTGCCAGATCAGCCCCTGGTCATAGCTAATGTAAACAGTCAGGAAACTAAGGGCATCTAAATCACTCTGCAGCTCTCAGAGGCTTCACTTTTTTTAATCACATATATTTAGAAAAGTGATTAAATACCCATTTTGGAGGATCCCACGTCAACATTAGATCATGGCAAAACCCCTTTAAGTGTTTTTAGTATAATCCATGAATAAACCTGATTTATTTCATTTATGTGGTTGTGTATTTTTTGTTCTGACTTATTTTGGCAGGAGTGCTTGGTGTATTTTTCAGAATGAATTTCTTTTTGACCTTTTTGATAGTTTTCTCCGTAATTATGATTAATAGTTTGAGGCGGAGCCTGTAAACAGAGGCGTGGCCTGAAAAATCGGTGTGTGGTCTGTTTCAATGGGCAGCAAACACAGGAACAGCCCTGGGTGAGGAAAACCTCTTTAACACTATAGGGCATGTTTATTCTTTGGAAGAGCCTCTGTCCTGACCTCTGTCACCTTTGGGCCTCTGTGCAACTAAAAATCTTGCACAGGCGGAATGTCTTCTCCTACATCAGCTCTATCCAGCGGCCTCATACAGCTGCGGAGCTGGTATCAGTGATTGATCATAGACAAACACAAACAGCAATTATGCACTAAACACAGTAATAGAGAGGATTTATCAGTGCAGGGAGAAGAAGCAGCAGATTTAAGTAACTAGATTCAGACACAAATTAGAGATGTTTCCCCTAATTACAGGCAGAGACTGACATGTAGAGAGATAATTCGAAGACATGTTTATTAACAGCGTTGTCATATACCTAATTTAAGGACAGGCTTTATGGCTGCAATGACAACGCCTGTATCCTGGAATGGTCATTAACTCCAATAGACACAACTGAGGTCAGGACAGTTGTACAAAGGTTGCATGGACGTAGCAAAGTTTAAAGGGGATTTGCCAGGACGTGAGTTACTTACCTCTTATCAGCACGGGAGTAGAATATAAACAAATCATGCTGAGTCATGAACGCTGCAGGGGGCAGAGGGAGGGGGCGAGCAGAGAGTGAGGAATAAGGGAGCGTCTCAAAACTTAACTCAAATAATAAATTTACAACAGTTGATTCTCTATACAGCAAGACACAGGCTCATACATTGCACTTTCTCCCCAGCCCCTTGAAGCTCATTCATTTTCCCTGTCATCAGATAAGAAGTGTTTCACGCAAGCGTGGCCTGTCAGCTCCTCTGGTCGTGTCTAATGCAAGCTTTCAGGTAACTAAGGGGGACTGAGCAATGCTGTAGCTCTCAGAGGCTTCACTTTTTGTAATCAGATATATTTAGAAAAGTGATTAAATACCCATTTTGGAGGATCCCACATCGACATTACATTGTGGCAAAACCCCTTTAACTGGACGGTGATATCAAGGCTGCTTATAGATCAACAAAAGCCACCAAAAAGTTCATATGACATTCTGAGCCTTGATATCATGGTGCATCATGTGTCAAGCTTATTTTTTGCTACATTTGTGTGACTTTTCCCATTCACCTCTAAGGATAGAAAACTGATTATAGTTGTTGCTTTTTGATACTTAAAATTTTTTTTTTTTTTAACAGATAATACACTACCGTTCAAAAGTTTGGAGTCACCCAGACAATTTTGTGTTTTCCCTGAAAACTCCTACTTTTATTTATCAAATGAGTTGCAAAATGAATAGAAATATAGTCCAGTCATTGACAAGGTTAGAAATAGTGATTTTTCTGTCCAATGTCTGTGTTCTTTAGCCCATATTTATCTTTTTCTTTTATTAGCCAGTCTCAGATATGGCTTTTTCTTTACCCCTCTGCCCTGAAGGCCAGCATCCTGGAGTCGCCTCTTCACTGTAGACGTTGACACCGGTGTTTTGCGGGTACTATTTAATGAAGCTGCCAGTTGAGGACCTGTAAGGCGTCAATTTCTCAAACTAGAGACTTTAATGTGCTTGTCTTGTTGCTCAGTTGTGCAGCGGGGCCTCCCACGTCTCTTTCTACTCTGGTTAGAGCCTGTTTGTGCTCTTCTCTGAAGTAAGTAGTACACAGCGTTTTAGGAAATCTTCAGTTTCTTGGCAATTTCTCGCATGGAATAGCCTTCATCTCTCAGCACAAGAATAGACTGTCGAGTTTCACATGAAAGTTCTCTTTTTCTGGCCATTTTGCGAGTTTAATCGAACCAACAAATGTAATGCTCCAGATTCTCAACTAGCTCAAAGGAAGGTCATTTTTATAGCTTCTCTAATCAGCAAAACTGTTTTCAGCTGTGCTAACATACTTGCACAAGGGTGTTCAAAATATCCAATAGCTTTCTTACACAGTTAGCAAACGCAATGTACCATTAGATCACTGGAGTGATGGTTGTTGGAAATGGGCCTCGATACACCTATGTAGATATTGCATTACCTACCAGACGTTTGCAGCTAGAATAGCCATTTACCACATTAACACTGTATAGAGTGCATTTCGAATTCATTTAATGTTAGCTTCAATGAAAAAAAAAAAAAAAAAAAGGACATTTCTAAGTGACCCCAAACTTTTGAACAGTAATGTATGTCAGCAACTACAGAAATAATTTTTAAAACAGGCACCTGAACACATGAGAGAGTGAGTGAGCATGCTCTGTGCCATGTTTAATAGTTGCTGTGCAGAGAAAGGGTGGAGGGAGGAGGAGTCGAACTCTTTCCTCTAACTTATTAGGGATCCTGTGTTGTCTGCCTGCAGTTTAAAAGGGTGTTTTCACCACAGAGTATGATGGCATATCACTAGGATATGCCATCAAAGCCTGATAAGTGCCTGTTCCATCCCTGGGACCCGCACCTATCTCAGGAACATGCCCCAAAAGTGTTGGGTCAGAATAGAGAGTCGCTTGAGCTTGTGCATTATTCATTCTGTTCTAGGAGAGCTCCGACTACAGGTGAGGTCCTGCTCTCAGTTAGGGCAGCATAAACCTCCCTGACAGGTTCCCTTGAAGCACACAATGGGGAACATTCATCAATAGTGTCTAACTATAAGACAGTTTTAAGTTAGACCGGACAGTCTTACAATGTGCCACATTTCTCGCACATTCTCGCTTGGAATACGGAGCTGATATACTAATCACTGCTATAGAACCACCCATAGCCTAACCAGGAAGAGTGAGGAACTGTGAATCCATTTAAGTTTGTTTCCTTATGAAAAGGTTCTTCCTTATATCTGAATTTGTACTGTCTAGTCTAAGTTTGAACCACAATTAAGTTGGCTTACTTTTACACCATTAACTGCAACAAAATTCTGGTGCCTTTTTTGTCATATTTTAACCCACGCCCCCTTTCCTGCAAAAACCCGCCATTTTGCCGAGGTCATGTCCCTTTGTCGGACGAGGCGCAGAAGTGCCTGAAACTGTCTAAAACATATAGAGGGATATGTCTGAAAACTGTCTTGGTCTAAAACTTTTCTTGTTGTCCATAGCAACCAATCAGCGTTTCCCTTTTGTTTCATATAGTGCTCTGAAAAAAATGAAAGGGGCGCTCTGATTGGTTGCTATGGGCAACAAGAAAAGTCTTGGACCAAGACAGTTTACAGATATGTCCCCCATAATAAATGTGGCGTAAAGCTTGTAAGACATGAGTCTTGGTGCAAATTGTGCCAGAATTCTGGCACAACTGCCTTGATAAATGTGCCTCATTGTGCTTAAATTGTATTTAGATATTCTAAATATATAAAAATAAAATAAAACCAAAAAAGATAACTAAATATAGAAAAAAATAAAAATATAATGAAAATTGAAATAAAAACATTATAAAATCTAATAAAAAATGTAATAAAAATGTAAAAATAAAGAGAATAATACAAAATAAAAATATAATAAAATAAATAATAATAAAAAATAGAATATAAGTTAATCATATGATATGAAATATTCTCTTTTGCAAAACTGTAAACTAAAATTTAGTAGTATCTGTCATGAGTAGCGCCACAGCTGGCATGTCGGCCTGCAGGTGCACTCGTAACCCTCTTCTGTGTCGTTGCCGGGGACGAGTGGCACCGCGACCTGCACATCGGGCTGCGGACGCACTCGTGCTCCTGCTCTATACTGACCGTGCTTCTGCTTCCCTGCGCCTCTCTGCTGGCCTCACCACAAGGAGCAGGAACGCATGAGCGCCAGTCCAGTGAAATTTAAAGGGCCAACGTCCCAGTGACTGGATATTTGCCGGCCGCTGACCTTACATGTTGTGGCCACTCCTTTCCTGCCTTTCCAGGTCTATAGTGCCCTTTGCCTTTAGAGAAAGTGTTCCAAGTATTCCTAACCTGCCGTGTATCTGATCCTTTGCCTTTTGTCCACTGATCACCTTTTGCTGCCGCCTACCCTGACCTGTCTGCCTGTCCCTGACCACGAGATTGCCTGACTATTCTGTACCTCGCTGCAACCCTGCTGCCACCGCAAACAAGTCACGTCAGGGGTAGCGACCTGGTAGTCTGCTGCTGCAGTGAGTCCAATTCGCCTTGCAGTGGACTCTGATGAAAACCGGGAGGCTACTTAGGCTTGCGGTGGTCCAGAGGAGCCACACTCTTTACCCAGACGTTACAGTTTCTCACATAAATGACAATTAAAAGGGTTTTATTGTTTGAACTGTTCGTGCTGTTCAGCTAATTCTATGAGATTGAATTTAAAATCCAGGGGCGAGTCTCTCCTCCCAGGAGGTGTGTCTCCCCTCACTGAAGCTGTGACATCATCATTCTGTGTGAAGCAGGGGAAGAGGAAGGTTGTCTAGAGAGGACAGCTATGCAGCCTCCTGCAGTGTTCTCTTGTGTCCGCAGAGCCTTCAGGCTCCACAAGATCCTTGCTGTGCTATAACCAGTTATACACACAGCCTGAACTGATGAAACACATGTGATGAATGCACACTGCCCTCCCCCCTCTGTTATCAGGCAGAAGACTGTATAAGACTGTGTTATATGGAGGAATGCACACTGACCCCCCTTCCGTTATCAGGCAGGAGACTGTGTGACTGTGTTATATGGAGGGAGCACAGGACATAACACTGTGTTATATGAGGGGATCTATGAGTTAAACAGTCAGTAATTAGCCAGATCGTTCACCTTAGAGCTGGGAGTATAGAGCCAGCAGCCCTCTCACATAGCTGGTTTTACTTTTGGTTTTAACAGCTCAGAGGGGAATAAACGCAGAGTGTACAGGCAGCCAATCACAGCGCAGGGGGCATGTCCAGGGCGTTTCCTGTCTGGGGGCGTATCCCAGTCTGAATGAAATGTCTGTCAGCCAATCACAGAGCAGGGGGCGTGTCCAGGGCGGAATCCGACTGGGGGCGTGTCCCAATAGGCTGAATGAAATGTCAGCCAGCCAATCACAGAAAAGGGGGCGTGTCCCGACTAGCAGCTGCAAAAAATAGCTATCTATGCACAGTAAACCTCTTATCTACTATACTAAGTGACTTAGGTAAAGCAAACCAATTACAAAAGTGCTTATTTTTACTGTCCCCATAATCTGAGATATGATCTTCGTAGCGAGAATACCCCTTTAAGCAATTTCTAGATAGTGCCTGCTTAGTTCACCACAGGATCTTCAGTTTTCTTAGGCTCAAAGTTGTATTCTCATCTCAGAAAGTGTTAGTAGATCCCTAGAATATACCACCAATTAAAGATCAGTGGAGCTCTACCCACGACCTCCATGGATCCCTGTAAAGCTGGGTGTCTGGGAGCACTGCTGTGCAGGTGAAACAGTAGAGAGGCTGCAGCGTGAATCTGCTCACGAATGGTTGAACTCTAAGGCTATGTTCACACGGCTTAAAATGGGCCGTATTTCAGTTCGTAATTACGCGCCGGAGTGCGCAAATTACGGCTGGAATACATCCCTGTCATTACGGTAATCCACAGTTCTCATAGAGAACTATGGATTACGTCTCCTCTCCCTGCTCGGCGAATCCGCCGCGGGGGGAGATAAGTGACATGTGAATTACCAGCGACGTATACGCGCCGCTAGTAATGATAGTCTATGTGCCGGCCCCCCGATCCCGACCAGCCCCTGTCCACACGGCGTAATTATGGCCCGTAATTACGCCCCGCAAATAAGCTGTGTGAACCCAGCCTAATAGGTCAGACTGCACTAATCACAGAGTAATGTCATATCCTAGTGAGATAAGAATACTCCTTTAAGAAAGAAAACTGGTTGGGATTGAGAGGATCTACGCCCTGCTCATCTGCAGAAGAATGTTCACAGTGGTTGTACAACGAGCCGCACTCACACCAATGCTGCTATTTTGAAGACTGTGATTTTATCATAGTCAATACATTACCATGCTTAAAAAGATGAAGAAAACAGAATCTAATGAAAACACTGCATAACTAGGTCGGTTGGACACTCATATCTTGAAGAGTTGGGTGACTATATGGGTTGTCCTGCAGCTTTCGTAGAAACAGATGTATCTAAGAAAAAGCTAAACCACAGTTTAAAATACTTTACTGAAAAAGGTAAAATTATTATAAAGTAATAATCCAGTGTAAGTAGTGGAGGCGTCAGAAGCCTCTCCATTACTGTCCGCCAGTGGTGATAATGTCAACCCAAGGCTGACCCTAAGCCTCTCTCTTTTTATACCAGTACCAAAAGTATTGGGGGCTCTGAGAGAAGGCAGACCATCTTAGGTAATGATCTCCTGCGGGGCGGTTGTGGGCTGCTATCTATAGTGGAGAAAGGTACTACAAAAAACAAAAAAACACTTGCAGACCATTTTATTAAAGAAATGGATCCAATGGTAGTCTGACATAGTCCAATGAGTCCATCATAGTCCAATTAGGAAAGCTGTACAAAAACAGAAACTGTACAGAAAACATTCCAGTATTAAATTCCATTTATTTTACTGATCTTTTGAGGGTGCAGAGGATGGCGTTCAGGCCTCATATTATGATCATGGGGGGTACAGGCAGGCTCGGACTGGGTCGCCGGGGGACCGGGGAATCCCCCGGTGGGCCCCGAGCTGCTGTGGGCCCCGGAGGCAGTGCCGTCGCTCCCCGGGGCCCGTCCGCGCATCCGGTCCCTGAGCGCCCGGGACCTGCGTCCCGAGCGCCCAGAGACCGGCCCGGGTGTTGGGGACTAATGTCCCCGACTCCCGGGGCTGCGCGGTGTCAGCGGAGCACAGCGCCACTAGCGCTGCGCTCCGCTGCTCTCCCCGGCAGGCTGAAGACGCTCGGCCTTCAGGCTGCCGGGCGCCGGCCCCTACTGCTGACGTAGGCGGCGCGGTGACGTCACTTCACCGCGCTGCCTATGCATGGGAAGCACTAGAGGCCGGCGCCAGCACGGAGCGGCGGGAGCTGGAGCGGGCGCGAGGTAAGTGGATGTTTGTTAATTTTTTTTAACTACCTAATGGACCCCTGGCTACTTCAGGGGGCCCCTGGCTAACAGTGGGGGCCCTGGCTACTTCAGGGGGCCCCTGGCAAACAGTGGGAGCCCTGGCTACTTCAGGGGGCCCCTGGCAAACAGTGGGGGCCCTGGCTACTTCAGGGGGCCCCTGGCTAACAGTGGGGTCCCTGGCTACTTCAGGGGGCCCCTGGCTAACAGTGGGGACCCTGGCTACTTCAGGGGGCCCCTGGCTAACAGTGGGGGCCCTGGCTACTTCAGGGGGCCCCTGGCAAACAGTGGGAGCCCTGGCTACTTCAGGGGGCCCCTGGCTAACAGTTGGGGCCCTGGCTACTTCAGGGGGCCCCTGGCAAACAGTGGGAGACCTGGCTACTTCAGGGGGCCCCTGGCTAACAGTGGGGGCCCTGGCTACTTCAGGGGGCCCCTGGCAAACAGTGGGAGCCCTGGCTACTTCAGGGGCCCCTGGCAAACAGTGGGGACCCTGGCTACTTCAGGGGGCCCTGGCAAACAGTGGGGCCCTGGCTACTTCAGGGCCCCCCGGCTCGTGGGGACCCTG
>JAODAL010059961.1:0-21162 GCA_025379985.1 Phyllomedusa bahiana | reverse complement strand
AGCGTTCCTCACCCTGCCCTTTTTTTCTCTAAAAAGCCCATAATCGGGGACCCACCCCCTTAAAGCCTCCCCCCCGCGCCCGAGAAACCCCCAAAAGCACCCAGAGACCCTAAAAACCCCTTCTCCTTCCCCCATTTTTAAATGACCCTGCACCCCCGTCCCAGGGGCCCACCCAAGCAGCCACCCTTTTCTGTTTTTCCAGGTTTGGGAGCAGAAAAAACATTTTTAAACGAAAACCCAAACCCAAACCCAAAAAAGGCCTAAAATATCGGCATTGCCGGGTTTTTTGGCCTTGGAAATGTTCCCCTTTCCCATCTGGGGGGACACAGAGGGGTTTCCGCCACGCCCCAGGGCCCCCTTGCCGGGCCCCCAATATCAATCCGAGCGGGCATTTCTTTGCCAAAAAGCCGTCCCTGCCCTGGCCCCCCAACGGGGTCATCTAAAATTTAAAGCGCTTTGTCTGCATCTGTGTCCAAAAAAGGGCCCATCCCACCACCGACAAAAATAGGGGCCCCTTTGGCCGTGCTTCCCCTAGTCCATATCTCTGTGACAGCTCCTGGGGGGATTCCGGGTCAGAGGGTTTGGCCCTCAGGCTCGGCGCACGCTTTTCCAAACCGGGGGGAAAGGTGCGGGGTTTCTTTCCCCCCAAGGCCCTTTTTGGTGGCATCAGGGGCCCCAAAAGAAAAAAGGCCGTTTTGAAATGAATCTGTTTTGGGAAGACCGTCCACACACGGGAAAAAAAAGCTGTGGACGGCTCCCCCGAAAACGAGACCGAGCACTGGCTGGGTGAAAAGGGAAACCTTGTGCCGGGCAAGGTGGTGGCGATAAGGGGCGAAATTTTGCTGGCCACCCTTAAAAAAAATTCCGGTAGGCGGGGAGAACATCCCTTTTCCCTGGCACTTTCCATGGAAACCTTTGGGTCGCCAAAAATTTTTGGGGGAGCAAACCCCCGGGGGCTGGACGCCCTGCTAAAGGAAGGCTCGGGGTTTAATTTCGCACTTCCGCCGTTCCCCAACCCCTGTTTTCGTCCCGCCGGGCTGGGGTTGCAGCGCCCACCCTGGGCCTCCCCCCCATCAACCGTCCCCTTGTTGACGTGGCAACACGCTGGGAAATTTTCCCCCCACATTTCTCCAACGATTGCGGCAGCAGCGCAAAGCCCTTTTCGCAGTACGAAGTGACACATGGCCTTTACAAGCACGGTGCGGGCCTCGGGGTGTTGAGCCAACCCCAGGGGTGGAGGGAGGTGAAAGAGCCCCTGCCCCCATCCTTGCCAATTTTTTAAGAAGCCACCAAAAAGGTCATTTCGGGCGATGCCATTGTCACATGAAACATTGTGGTGATCTTAGTTCTGGAACGATTTGTTGGAAACCCTCTGAAACAACAGGTCCCGCCAGCGACGGGGGAGGGGACGACACAGATGCGGACAGGAGCCTTTTTCTCCTCAAAACCACAAGGCCCCCCCCAGTTTTCCTCAATTTTTCGGGCTTCATTAGGCAGGGTTCGGGGGCCCCCCGGGCTAGGCAAGGCAGCGCATAAGCTCTCAGGGGGGCACCATTTTTCCCCAGCAAGGGCCCGGGCTGTGTTGAAGCTGTGCCGGAGGGAAATGGAGGAGGAGGAGGGGGAGGGTTATTCCTAGACACCACGTTAAACCGGGCGTCCCTGCCTTGGAAAGAGGTTTTTGGGGCGAAATTTGGGGGGGAGGAGGGGAAAAATAGGAAATCGGTTTGCTAGGCCCCTCCCACCCAGAGGGTTTTGGGAAAAACAAAGGGTCCATCCTCCATGATTTCCCTTTGGATGCTCCATTTTCCCCCAAAAAATGATCCTCGGGAAATTAAAAGGCCATCAAAAAGAACCCAAAAGTTTCTGGGGGCCACCCTCCTTGGGTCCCCGGGAAAAAAACAAAAATCAGCACTTTTTCCCTTTCCCCCACCCCCGAAAGAGAGTAAAATGCAGGAAATGGGACCTTGCTGATTGATCAACTGGAGACATCTGTTGCGTCTGCTTCAGTTTTTAAATGTCACGGTGGACAAATCAGCGAGTGACGCAGTAAGTGCCAAAGAGGTGCACAGCAGAGCAGGCAAGGAGGCAGAACCCTAATGGGGGACCTCTGGAATCTTTATTTACCACCCCCAATGATCAAGGGGGCAACATCAACCACAGAGCCCAGCTTAAGAATGGTGCCGATATCGCGTTAACCCCCGGATTTTTTTGGATGTGTTTCCGGACAAAATAGACTTCTGGTATAAAAAAATGGACGAATTTGGGCCCGAGCCGCTGCCACGCCATAGAGGTTTTTCCCTGCCCGCACCAGCGTTTCTGAGCGCCTTCAAAGGGGAGAGTATTACAGAAAACCCCCGGTTTCCCCCACAGATAATGTGGATCGTTTAAATTTCAAGATGAACGGGCAAACCTTGATTTTGGGGGCCCCAATTCCCGAGGTCCCCGATTAGTTCCCGGCTATTCAATTCCTCTTCAAACAAAAGGTTCTTAAAAACTTATTTTTAAAATTATCATTTCTTACTGAAATTTTATTCTCTTTTCCCAACATTCTTTTTGTTGGTTTTGCTGTGAGGAACTGTAAAAGGTTTCATGAAAAACACCGTTTCCATTTACTCACTTTTTTCTTGAGAAGTTTTCCATTTTTAATGGTTTTGAGGATGTTTCTGTGAGATACAGCTTTAAATTTTGGGCCCTTTTGGAACAAAAAGTGGGGTTTAATCATTTTCCCTACAATTTTTAAATATGGCTGAGAAGTCATATTTTTAACCCCGTATTTCCAATGAAGCTCAATTGGTCCGCATCATACGGAGGGAAGGGGCCTACCCCGGACAGGGAAAAGTATATTATGAAATAAAATGTGGTTGAAAGACCCCCCTTTTTCCGGGATTTTTAATCTGTGGGTCAGACAGGTTTAATGGTCATCTGGGTACGGGCAGAAAGTCAAAGTCCAGTTCAATAAAATGGTGGTTGAAAACTCCTTTTCCGCACTTTTTTTTTTGGGGGGCAGACAGGTTTAATGTTTTACTGCGGTCCCGAAGGTATCTATTCCAGTTCAATAAAATGGGGGTTGAAAGACCCTTTTTCGGCATTTTTTAAACTGTGGGTCAGACAGGTTTAATGGCATTCTGGGTACAGGACAATAAGTCAATTCCATTTTTAATAAAATGGTGGGAGAAAGATACTTTTTTCCCCGCACTTTTTAATTGGGTCATGCAGGGTTTTGGGGCCCCTGCTGTGGCCCCGGGGGGTATATTCAATTCCCTTGAAACAAAAAAGGTGGTTGAAAATCCTTTTTTCGGACTTTTTATTCTGGGATCACCCGGTTTGGGGCCTGCTGCGTTCCCGGACAGGGGTATTCAATTTCCAGTCAAGTAAAAGATGGTTCAAATATACGCCTTCTGGCACTTTAAAATTTTTGGGTGAGAGGTTTTAAGGGGCATTGGGGTGGGACAAAAACAGGGATAGTGAATGGTGTTGACTTTTTTTCTTGGCTTTTAACCCAAGTTGTTTCCTAAGATTTGCACGTATCCTTTGACTGTTGTGGATTTTAATTCCGCTTCCCACCCCCGTTTGGGGGGTAAAATGAAGGGGTTGTTGCTCTCCCCTAACTTTAATGGTCATCGGTGATAATCTATCATTGACCATCGAATATCTTGTCGATGATGACCGACTATCGACCATCGACCGATGGCGATAGTCAACGTAATCGCTCAACACTAGTCAAGACCATACAGTGGTTCCACTCAGAACAGTCCTCACTATGATCGACCAAAAAAGTTGACTGCATGTGCTCAGCATCTTATTCAGATATTGAATTTTCAAAATAGACATATGAGTGCTGCCAGAATTGTTGCGGAGATTAAAGGGGTGGGAGGTCAGCCTGTGAGTGCATAGACCATACGCCACACACACAAGCATCAAATTGGTCTCTGCATGGCTATTGTCCCAGAAGAAAGCCTCTTCTAAAGATGATGCATAAGAAAGCCCACAAACATTTTGTTGAAGACAAGCAGGCTAAGGGCATGAGTTACTGGAGTCATGTCCTGTGGTCTGATGAGAACAGGATAGACTTACTTGGTTCAGATGGTGTCAAGCATGTGTGTCAGCAACCATGTTAGAAAAGCAAATACAAGTGTGTCTTGCCTATAGTAAAGCATGATGTTGGGAGTGTCATGGTTTGGGGCTGCGTGAGTGCTGTCTGCTGTAAGGAGCTACAGTTCATTGAGGGAACCATGAATGCCAAAATGTACTGTGACATACTGAAGCAGAGCATGATCCCCTCTGTTGATCCTATTTTAACATAACAAACCTAAACACACCTTCAAGACTCACACTGCCTTGCTAAAGAAAATGAGGGTAAAGGTGCTAGACTGGTCAAGCAGGTCTCCAGATCTAAATCCTATTGAGCATCTGTGGGGCATCCTCAAATGGAAGGTGGTGGAGCGTAAGGTCTCCAACATCCACCAGCTCCGTGATGTCATTATGAAGGGGTGGAAGTGGATTCCGGTAGAAACCTATGAATCTCTAGTGGACTCCTTGCTCAAGAGAGTAAAGACAGTGCTGGAAATGATGGATGCACAAAATATTGACATTTACGACACAATTTGTCCATTTTCACTTAGAGGAGTATTCAGTTTTGTTGCCAGCGGTTTGGACATTGATCCCTGTGTGTTATGTTATTTTGAGGGCAGATCAAATTTACACTGTTATACAGGCTGTACACTGACTACTTTGTGTTGACCCATGAAAAAATAGAATACAATATTTACAAAAATGTGAGGGTTGCCTGCTAGGAGTTAAAGTCAGGCCTTTATAGTATGTTAGGAATAAAGCCTGGGCTGTCCCCGGTAGATCTCTTTATCACCATAATTCTGACAATAAAAAATCCATGAATACCTCCTTTGGTGAGATACTGCAATTATATATGTTTTATATATAAAGTGTGGGTGTCAAATGTATATAAACCTACTCAAAGTATTTTAAACTTGACTTCTTTTCAATAACCATCTTTTAGCACAGCAGGGGGAGAGACACGGCCCGGATGACACAGAGGAGGAGACGGAAGATCTGGCGGGTGCTTCGGCAGTGGGACAACAAACATGGTCGGACGACGGGTCACAGGGGGCAGCAACAACAACTAGAGCTCACCCCTATTTCTGCTCCTGCCCCTCCCCATCCTCACCCAACTTCCACCTTAGTATGGCGTCGTGGCCGGGGCCATAGAACCCTCTGTACAAGGGAAGCAACGTCAGACTTACAGGCCGACCTTGCTTCCCTTATACAGAGGGTCGGCATGCGTGACTCAATAGACAATTATTTTCCTGGGTTTGCAGATCAATGTCACCATCTGCAAACCCAAGACCAGGAAAATATATGTTCCTTAATTCACGCCGCGGTGGCAGTCCACAGCCTCGACGTCTCCCTGCCCGAGATTGGAGACCAGATTCAATGCCTCCCGGTGGTACGCTGGGATCGTAGAGAACCCTCCTTCCTTTACTAATGTGCGAAATCCACCAACTGCATTTCATACTGCAACACTACACTACCTGGGTCAACCCCCCCACACATGCCCCTCACACCCACACATACCCGCCACCTGCTCATCCCACCCACACATACCCGCCACCTGCCAATGCCACTCACCCCTACCCTCACCTGCCCAAGTCACTCACATATACCCACCACCGGCCTATGCCACTCACACCCTCCAACCACCTGCCCATCCAACACATATAAACCCACCACCTGCTCTTCCCACTCCAACCTACCCCACTAGTTATTTAGGTTTATTAGAATCCTTTCCCTCCACATACACTGAACCCTCCCAAGATTAGACACTGGCCCAATTTTTTTTTGTCACAATATTTTTTTGTTTTTTGCAGTGTGTAGTACGAAAAACGGTGGGGGAAATTGCCTTTGTAAAGGCTTCCTGAGAAAAAAAATTGTAAAAGTTTAAAAAATTATTCTTTCTAAAAAAAAGTGGGTTGGGGTGGTGGGAGGGTGGAAAAGATTGTAAGGGAAAAATAAAATTGTTTTTTTTATTTACTTTGTCTCTTGTGTCCTTTATTTAACAATATTTTACAATCTAATTGTGTTATTTTTTAAAAACTTTTGTTATTGCCCAGAGTAAAAAAAGAGAGCTCTTTTTAAAAAAAAAATTCAGGCTCTCTTCAATTACTATGGGCAACTACAATTTCCTACACATACATATGTTCCTTTGAACTGCAAGTAATGACAGAGTCATTTTCATTATTTGCAGTTCAATGCACCTCAAGTACAGAACATGCAACCAAACAGAACTGCACTTTAAGTGAACATTGTGCTAGATTAAAATTAAAGTGTAGTTCTGATTGGTTGCTACAGGCAACTGGAAATGTTCCTCACTTGGACAGTTTACTTTCTAGCAATCCAAACCATTGCAAGTAATTCAAATGTCTAATTAAAGAACATTCCTGGTTGCACATTGATCTGCACTTTATTTTTTAACAGCACTATGGGTAATGAAAGTGCAGCTTAATTTGTTTTTTATGGACAACTAGGAATGCTGTTCAATTAGAAAGTTTACTTGCTTATGATGATTTTTCTTGCAAGTAAGTAAACTGTCCAAGTAAAGAACATTCTAACTTGCCTCTAGCAACAACAACATTGAGCTGCACTTCCATAGCACATAGTGTTTTTAATAAAAGAAGGTGCAGCTCTGTTTAGTGGTTACAAACAACTAGGAATGTTCATCACTTAGAAAGTTTCCTTACATGAGAAGCTTGTACAAGTAAAGAACATTCCTAGTTGTTTGTAACCACTAAACAGAGCTGTGCTTCCATTTTTTTTAGTAGCACTATGTGCAATGGAAGTGCAGCCCTATGTAATTGATATGTACAAGAAATAGTCTCCCAAGCATTAAAAACAACCATGTTTGAAAAAATAAATATATATATATAATTATTTTTTTTACACATGACAATTATACAAGTTCACAATAAAATACACACCACTTTTGAATTGAGGAAAATAAATTAATTTTTTAAGTTATTTTAAAAATTGTAAAAAGTTCTTCATAAGATTTTCATTAAATCAAAAGAACTTCATAATATCTTCTAACTTCATAACTGCTTCATCATAACGTTATTCTTCAAAACTTCTTTCAATCATGACTTCATCACTTGGTCCCTGAAGGACTTTGACCAGAGGAGATCCATCACTCTCGCTGGAAGGACTGCTGCTCACTGAGGCTGACAAGGCACGATACCTTTCGGGGGACATGAAGTAGTCCAGGAAGTTTTCTCGCACCCTTGCAGTGGTGTTGGATGGCCGGCCGGGACCCATGGTGAATGGAGGATCACCAAAACTTGCCTGTATCTCCACTTCCATGTCGGGACTATCAAAATCCCGAACATAGTTGTGGAGAACACAGGCCGCTTTGATGACTCAATCCACCGTGTGCTCATCCAACATTATTGCAGAGGGGAAGACCCTCCACTTACTACTCATGATCCCGAAGGCGCAATCCACGAAGCGTCGTGCCCGGCTCAGCCTCGTATTAAAAACCGTCCTCTGGGCATCCAGTCCCCTCCATGGGTATGGTCGCAGTGGGTTGTTCAGTAACGGAAAAGCCTCATCCCCTACCAGGATGAAGGGGACTTAATGCGTGGTTCCCGGAAGCGGTTTTACTGGGGGTAGAGTCACCTGATCGAGCAGCACTTGTCTCCCAAACTCAGAGTTCAGCAGCGCCCGGGAGTCCCCAGTACTTCCATAGGCGCCGAAGTCGATTGCAACAAATTTATAGTATGCATCAGCCACCGCCATCAAGACCACCGAAAAATACTTTTTGTAATTAAAGAGCATAGATCCTGATCGCGGTGGCTGCTGCACATGAATGTGCTTTCTGTCTATGGCGCCTATGCAATAAGGGAAATAGGCCACAGACTGAAAGCCTGCTGCTACCTGCAACCACATCTCCTGGGTCGGGCTTGGCATGGAGATGGGCTGCAAGTGCTGCCAGATCAGGTGGCATGTGCACCTCACAATTCCAGATATGGTAGATTATCCAACCCGGAATTGGAGGTGCAGCGATGCATAGCTCTCCCCTGTTGACAGAAATTTGGAGGGGGGGAGGGAATTAGTGACTAGGTACTTTTTTCCAAAACATCTGAAGTAGGAGAGTGTATGCATGAAGAACATTGTTAGTTGCCCATAGCAACCAAACAGAGCTGCACTTTCATTTTCTATTAACAGTATGTGCAATGAAAGTGTAGCTGTGTTTGGTTGCTATAGGTAAATAAGATTGTTCTTCACCTATACATTTTCCAACTTGAGAGGATTGGAATCACAGGTCAGGAAAGTATATGATTGAAGATAGAGATGGGCTAATCGATTCTAACGAAGTGGAATTCATTTAGAATTTCAGGAAAAATTTGATTCTGCACGAAGTCGAAGTTTGGGGTGGTTCGCGGGAACGAAGCGTCTTTTTTTTAAAATGGCCGCGAGCATGTTCAGACATGAAGCCAATCAGCAACCTGTTGGCTTCTGTGATGTCACAGCCCTATAAATTCTCACACTTCCCACTGTGACTCCTGTCAATAAGCATTTGGCTACTGCTGCACTATATTGCTCTCTCCATATAACAAACTCGTTTCTTTCAGCTACTGGGGTGAAAGACCTTCACAAATGTGTATCATATACATACTTGTTACTCAACCAGCGTTATTATTTTGTTTTTGTTTGTGGGGTATTCTCCCTGAAGTCCAGAGTGGGTGTACTTCTGCCCCATATACGCCTAAATTCCATATGGTTTTTCTAAGGTGTATTTTATACCCAAGGGTTAATTTAGCCTCTTGATTGTGGGGTAATTTGTAGTATAATGCAGGGTGTGTGTATTTTTTTGCCCCATATATGCCTAAATTCCAGTTGGTTTTTCCGTAGGGTATTTCATACCTAAGGGTTAATTTAGCCTCTAGTTTGTGGGGTAATTTGTAGTATAATGCAGGGTGTGTGTATTTATTTGCCCCATATACACCTAAAATTCCATCTGGTATTTCTGTAGGGAATTTCATACCCAAGGGTTAATTTAGAATCTTGTTTGTGGGGTAATTTGTAGTAAAATACAGGGTGTGTGTATTTATTTGCCCCATACACACCTAAACTCCATCTGTTTTTTCTGTTGTGTATTTTATACCCAAGGGTTAATTAAGCCTCTTGATTGTGGGGTAATTTGGAGTAAAATGCAGGGTGTGTGTATTTATTTGCCTCATATAATCCTAAATTCCACCTGGTTTTTCTGTAGGGTATTGTATACCCAAGGGTTAATTTAGCCTATTATTTGTGGGGTAATTTGTAGTATAATGCAGGGTGTGTGTATTTATTTGCCCCATATATGCCTGAATTCCATATGTTTTTTTCGGTAGGGTATTTTATAAACTCATGCTGCTGCCACTTCCACACTGTGTCATTGTGCCACTCCGTGGCCTACTGATGTTGCTACCACCTTCTCAACCTGTCATTTGCCACTCTGTGGCCTACTCATGCTGCTGTCAACTGACCACTGTATCACTGAAACACCCTGAGGTTTCCTAATGCTGTTTACACCCTCCACCACTCTATGATGTTGCCATTATGTTTGGTTTTCCTATTCTTTTAATCTGTCAGAAGGAATGAAAAGGATCAGGATTATCTGGTGATTAGGAAATAGCTGTTTTAACGTGATTCACCACAAATAAATTCAGGTCGAAACAAATTTTTTAGGAAAATTCGGCGAACCTGATGAATCGAATTTTTGAGGAAATCACCCATCTCTAATTGAAGATCATTGATAGGGTGCTTTTACACAGCACATTTTTGGTGCGTTTTTGATGCATTTTTTGGATGCGTTTTTTGTGCAGAAAGACACAGCAATTAATGATATACATTGTTGCACAAAAAACGCATCCAAAACGCACCAAAAACGCACCGTGTGAAAGCACCCTTAGTTACCCACAGCAAGCAAAAAGAGCTGCACTTCCATTTTCGGACAACACTATGGGCAATGAAAGTGCAGCTGTGTTTCGTTGCTATGGGCAGCTATTAATGAACTTTCTTGATTTCTTTGGCTAGAATCAGATAACTGATTGTAGTCAAACAATTGCAATAGAATATTTTAAGTGATTACAAACTTACCGCAACATGATCAGCAGTCGTTCCGTGGGAGTGATGGATGTCCTCATGTTTGTGTACTGACACTGAAGGTAGGTGGATAGGATCTCCAACAAAGGGTCAAAAGCCTCCAGGGACATACGTACAAAGTCGAAGAACTTCTCTGGGTAGCTGTATAAAAAGAAAAATATTACTTAATTAAATCACATATTAACTATTTCACATATTTCCAAACTCCATTTACTTTTTAAATTTTATATACCTTCTTAGCTCGCTATACAACTGTCCTATGTGGACACGGCTGTTTCGTAGGACAATAATTAGGTGGACCCAATATTTACGAATCTGCCTTGGACAACTTCTTTCCTAAACACATATAGAAAAAAAAAAATGTGTTCACACATTTACAATTTAATAGTATTTTCTCACCATGTCTTTCAGGCCATATTTCAGGGCTTTGTTGTGCTGCAATACACCCTGAAGTATGGCCTGCAAATACATTAATCATAGTACCTACAAAGGCATCAGGGTGGTCCAAAAACAAATTTATTATCCAAAGCACATAACGATGAAGAAGTGACATGTCACTTCTATCTCCCGGCATACAATACATAAGTATTGTACACTGGGGGAGACAGAAGAAATTTGTAGCTCTCTATCAGAGCTACGAACTAATGTCAGTGCGGGACCCATGTCGGTCATATAGAACTGCAAATATGCCCTAAAATGCGGCACAAAATATAATTACATTTAGAGATGGGCGAATTGATTCTAACGAAGTGGAATTCGTTTAGAATTTCAGGAAAACTTCGGTTCTGAACGAAGTCGAAGTTTGGGGTACTTCGCGTGAACGAAGCGTGCTTTTGATTGATTAAATGGCTGCGAGCACAAGGCGTTACATGGGGCAAAGAACTCTGGGAGGAAGAAGAGCATAGCCTACATGACATGTGCAGAGATGAAGCCAATCAGAGACCGGCGGGATTCTGTGACGTCACCGCACTATATAAGTCCGGGCGCGACGTTGGGAGCTCATACCGCTCTCACCGTACTGATTAGGGAAGGTACTGCCACGGCTGTTATGATATCTCTTACTAAAGAACTCATTTTTTATACAGCAATTTTTGGGGTTCACAGCTTGTCTCAGAGACGCTTCTCTTACGTTCAAATTTCTGATTTTGTCGGTATTAGAACTGAAGTCCAGTATGCATCCAATTCAGCTGCATATACATATTAATGCTATCTGCTCACAGCACATTGAATTTCCAAGGGTTATATAAGCCTGTTCCTGTTGTACTCATTTAAAGAAACAGCGTTTTTACAATACAAATCCCACTTCATTTTTGGTTGCTCATTTCTTTTGCTCAATTTACATCCAGGGGTTAATTAAGCATTGTTCTGCTGTTGTGGTCACTAAAAGAAACGTTCTTTTTCACCGCCAAAAAAGACATTTACTGTAGCATAATTCATAACCGAAGGTTAATTACAAGTTTTTCTGTTGTTGTGTACCGTAAAATACATGCCATTTTAACACGTTACAAAGCTGGTAATTTTTGGTTGCTCAATTCTTTCGTGCAATTTACATCCAAGGGTTAATTAAGTGTTGTTCTGCTGTTGTGGTCACTAAAAGAAACGTTCTTTTTCACCGCCAAAAAAGACATTTTACCTGTAGAATAATTCATAACCGAAGGTTAATTACAAGTTTTTCTGTTTTTGTGTACCGTAAAATACACGCCATTTTAACACGCTACAAAGCTGGTAATTTTTGGGTTGCTAAATTTCTTTTGCCAATTTACATCCGGGGTTAATTAAGCGTTGTTCTGCTTTTTGGGTCACTAAAAGAAACGTTTTTTTTCACCGCCAAAGAAGAAATTTTGCCTGTACTAATTCATATCCAAGGTTAATTAAAGCTTTTGTGCTTTTAAATTCAGTAAAATACACAGGTGTTTTTAAAACGGCACGGGATACTGTACAAGTAAATTTTTTTCCTGGCCATTTTGTGGAGCGCATTATACCCAAAGGGGTTACCCAAGCCTGTTACTGGGTTCATTTGGAGTCAAATACAGGGTGTGTATTTATCATATGCAGATATCTTCATCAAACAGTATGTCAGACAGAGAGGTGGCAGGCTCTTCACCTGCGAGTGGCAGTGGCACAAACATTCCTGGAGCAGGCCCAGGTAGCAGAACAGCAAGGGGACGTCGCAGCAGGGGTCACTAGGTGAAGGCACAACTGCCGCTGTCATCTAGCGGCCGTGTGTTGTTCAGCAACTCAATGGTTCTTGATTTGTTGACTAGGTCATCCACTTCCTCCCAGATGATATCTGACAACCCCAGCCAAGAGTCGGTGGGAACGTCAGACACAACCCTTAGTTGGCATGGCCCAGGAGGGGGTCAGCGGCCCTCACCTGTCCTCAACCCGCCTCTCTCCCACCCGGGTTCCCTCAGCCAGAGACTACTATGTGGTCTGGGCTCAGCACCACTATAAGGGGAAGACAATTGAGGAGGGCAGTCAGGAGCTACTTGGCAGCGAAGAAATGGGGCCAATATCCCCTGCTTCTTGCAGTAGGCGGCAAAGTATAGATGTAGAGAGTGGCATGGGAGGTCATGTTGTGAGGGGTCAGCCTCTGCTCCCAAGACTGGTGATGAGGACAGAAAGTACGATGAAACACAAATCGATGATGATGTAGTCGACCGCACTTGGGAGCTGGGTGAAGCAAAGGCTTCATCATCGTCAGGAGAAGAGGGCATCAGCTTGCGCGTCAGGCAGCGGTGCAGCCAGCAAGTGGGTTGTGTGGCCGTGAGTCAGCTGGGGAGCAGCAATGGGAGGTCGGGAGCCAAGCAGCCACGGGGTAGAAAACCCACTTTGCAGGTCCAAGAAAGTAGCGGCACAGGGGCTCAGCGGGGCAGCGGCGGCAGTAGTCACTCAGTGCGGAGTGTTGGCGGTAAAATCAGATACCGGAGGAGCCGAATATGGGTATATGTAGAATCTGTTGGCAGAAAGTGAAGCGTGGCCAGGGAGCTAACGTTGGCACCACGGCCCTGCGTCAACACATGCAGCATCACCATCCGGTGGCCTGGGAGAAACTGGCTCAAAAAAGTGGTGGTCAATCCTGCCGCCGCAGCAACAGCAGCAGCAGCAGCGCCCAGTGGCACGCATGCCATTTCAGGAAGTCAAGGCTCCACCACCTCCTGAAGAAGGGAGCTGTTTCTCTTTGCCATCATCTCCCGGTCCAGATGCTCCTGCTCCTCGCTATTCATGGCGCCAGCAGTCGTTCAGCGAGGCGATTGCAAAGAGATAACAGTATGCTTCCAACCATCCTAAGGTGCAGAAGCTGACTGTGCTCCAGTCCAAGTTGTTGGTACTGCAGTCCCTCCCTTTCCAAATGGTGGACTCTGCACCGTTCCGAGAACTAATGGCTTGTGCCGAGCCGAGATGGAGAGTTCCAAGCCGTAATTTCTTTTCCAAAAAGGCAGTACCAGCACTTCATGAATATATGTAGAACAGAAGGTGGGTCAGTCCTTAAGCTTATCAGTTTGTTCCAAGGTGCACGCTTGTGGGACGTCTGGAGCTGTACTACGGTCAGGGCCAGTACATTCCTTTACGCCCACTGGGTGAATGTGCTTCCTCCCAGGCACACCAACAACTTGGGCAGGAGACGCCGCTTCTCCTCCACGTTGTCAAACTGCGGCTACTGCGCCAATGTCCCCCCTCCCCCCTCCACCACCAAACCCCCATCTCAGCCTCCACAAGTTTCTGCTCCATCATACCCCATGTGTAGGGCACAGTGGTGTCACGCAGTTCTACACCTGGCTTGCCTCGGCGAACGAAGTCACATAGGGGAGGAACTGCCCGCGTCATGCAGCAAGAAATCGATGTGTGGCTTTCTCTGCGCCAACTGCATATCGGAACCATGGTGACGGACAATGGGAGTAACATGGTGTCCACGCTGCACCGAGGAGGGATGGTCCATGCGCCCTGCATGGCGCATGTGTTCAATCTTGTTGTGAAATGGTTCCTGAAGTCTTCCACGATCTTCAGAAGATTCTGAAAATGGGGCCCGGAAACTGTGCATGCACTTTATCCATTCTTACAAAGCCAGGAACCCCTCCTCGAGTTGCAGCGGGAGAACCCGGGCCTCCCCAAACAGACTCTGATATGCGATGTTTCCACCCGTTTGAATTCCAGCCTGAACATGTTGGACTGACTGTATGAACAGAAAAAGGCCATTAATGATCTTTTGATGATCCAGGCGGACAGGAGTACTCCCCTGTGTAACTTTGATGTCAGCCAGTGGCAGCTCATGCGTAACACCTGCCGTTTGTTGAGGCCATTTGAGGAGGCGACGTTATTTTTCATCGTCAGGACTACGGATGAATAACGTCATTCCACTGCTTTATGTCCTGGAAAAGATGCTGAAAAATCTGTCTGGGCCAGGGACTGGGGACGTGGGGACCACATCTCACGGCCACATGAGTCCTTTCGGGACTGAAATGGAGGAGGAGGACTTTGGAGCAGAAGCATTGTCTGGTGAAATGAGTGGATTTTCTACCCAGGTGACAAGAGAGGAGGAGCAGGAGCAGCTGGGGGAGGTAAATGGAGATGAGGAAGACGAGGCAGATGACCCGCAAGCACCATGGCAGTATACAGTGGAGATGGAGGCAGGGAGCCCCTCAGAGTCACTTGTGCAGACGGCCCGCAGCATGCTGATTTGCCTGGCTAGTGACAGCCGAATAGTCAACCATCCAGCAAAGGGATGACTTCTGGCTCTCCACCCTATTGGACCCTCGCTACTGGTCCAAAATGGGAGCCTTTTTCCCAGCTCTGAGAGGGAGGACAAACTCAAATACTATAGGGAAATCCTCCGTCGTCAGGTGGCCGCTGCCTGTGTGCGGCATCGTCCCTCCTCTGACAGGTCTGATCGGGGGGTTCTTCAGCGCTCACGTACTACTGCCGCGGCTGCTGGGGGAATGTAAGCATCAGCAGCAGCAACCTAAGTCTGGAGTCACTGATGAGCAGCTTCCTTCACCCGCCTAGTGAGGAGGGCCGTCGCCAGCAGCAGCAGCAGACCTGGACCCAGACCCTGAACCAACAGGTCGTGACCTACTTGACAGCACTCTTCCACCCCATTTTAGAAGATCCGCTGGACTACGGGGCACCCAAAACTGGATGTGTGGCCGCAACTTGCCGAGTTTTCAGTGGAGAAGCTGTCCTGCCCGGCCAGTAGTGTGGCATCAGAGCGGGTGTTCAGTGCGTCGGGAGCCATCGTTACCCCAAGGAGAACCCGCTTGTCCACGGGAAATGTGAAACGACTGACCTTTGTCAAGATGAATCAGGCGTGGATCGGCCAGGATTTCCTCACTCCAATGCCATCGGAGTCAGACTACATCAGCCATGACACCTCACCCAAACTGTGAGAAATGAGTCTGGGATTCAAACTACCTGCCTCACCACTATTCTGATGCCCCCCCCCGCCTGATGCCACACATCTGCTGCCAGTTTCTCCATCTTGCCACCCAACCATCCTTTACCAAGACTGGGTATTTGCCACCCACCTCCACACTCATGAGGTCATTGTGCCACTCTATGACCTCATGGGTGCTGGGTGTCGCTACTGCCGGGGCCCCACACACTGTGTCATTGTACCACTCTGTGGCCTACTCCTGTTTTTGCCACCTCCAGAATGTCATTGTGCCACTTTCTGACCTCTTTCTTCTGCTGCCGTCACCTCCACTCTCTGTCATTGTGCCACTCTGTGGCCTACTACTTTTTTGCCACCTCCAGAATGTCATTGTGCTGCTGCCGTGCCCTCCACACTGTTCCATTGTGCCACTCTCTGACCTCATGCTGCTGCTGCCGTGACCTCCACTCTCTGTCACTGTGCCACTCTGTTGCCTACTACTGTTTTGCCACCTCCAGAATGTCATTGTGCCACTGCCTGACCTCATGCTGCTGCTGTTGCTGCTGCCATGCCCGCCACACTGTTCCATTGTGCAACGCTCTGATCTCATGCTGCTGCTGCCGTGACCTCCATTCTCTGTCATTGTGCCACTCTGTGGCCTACTACTGTTTTTGCACCTCCAGAATGTCATTGTGCCACTGCCTGACCTCATGCTGCTGCTGTGGCAGCTGCTGTGCCCTCCCCACTCTGTCATTGTGCCACTGTCTGACCTCATGCTGCTGCTGTGGCTGCTGCCATGCCCACCACACTGTCATTGTGCCACTCTGTGGCCTACTCCGGTTTTGCCACCTCCAGAATGTCATTGTGCCACTGTCTGACCTCATGCTGCTGCTGTGGCTGCTGCCTTGCCCTCTACACTGTGTCATTGTGCCACTCTGTGGCCTACTCCTGTTTTGCCACCTCCAGAATGTCATTGTGCCACTGTCTGACCTCATGCTGCTGCTGTGGCTGCTGCCGTGCCCTCTACACTGTGTCATTGTGCCACTCTGTGGCCTACTCCTGTTTTGCCACCTCCGGAATGTCATTGTGCCACTGTCTGACTTCATGTTGCTGCTGTGGCTGCTGTCGTAACCGCCACACTCTGTCATTGATGTTGCCAATTGAGCTCTCAGCTTGTTTTTTTCCCTGCTGTCGCTGCCATGACTTTATCAGGCTACATTCCAGCTTCAGTTTTTTGGTCAGTTTTGCCCTCTTAAGTGCCCAAGGAATTTTATAGTGAAGCGATTCTAAGAGCGGCAGCAATCATCTGCGTGTCATACTAAAACACAACATTTGTAGAATATCAAGATAAGCCAGCTCACCTTTTTCACACGTACAGCACGATCCTCCCGGTGCCAAGGATGAGAACAGGCAAACTAGGGAATGAAAACAACAACATTTATGAAGAACCAAACCAAGCTCCCTCTGCATTTTTTAAGCTTTGGGCACAACTTTCACAGCCCCTGCGGCTCTGTGCACCCTGGAAAAGCTGTTTTTAATGCGTTTCGTCCCGAACAATTTGGCCCAAAACAAATTTTGTGGGAAAATTCGCAAAGCCCCACCGAAAAATTTTTTGAGAAATTCGCCCATCTCTAATTACATTACACAAAAATAAAAACCTAACCCTGGAGCTAGGACTATATCTAATGAAAAGAAAAAGACACCTTAGGGGATAGCACAATAACTTGCATTTAAAAAAAGGGTATATAAACTAATGAAAATTACAAAAAACTTGGAGGGGGGGAAAGTACTATAAATACTAAAACATAAAAAAAACAACCTACACCATACACCCTACATACAAAATTTTACAAGATATGTACTTACCCTCCTCCTCTGACGCCTCTGTTCTTTAGAACAAATCTGTAGGAGTGCAGCTCCCGGTCGGTTAAAAAGATTTTTCCCCTGCAGTCAGGATTCACCAGCAGTGCCCGATATCCTTGAGGAGACACATGAGAATTATCAATATTCTTTTTCTTTTTGCAAGCTATGGTCAGATGCTCAGATGCTTGAACATGCTGTGCTTCAAAATAGATTTGTGTCCTTTAAATACTTTAGAGATATGCATTTTTTTTTTTGGTCATGTGGCAAAAATGAACTAATTCTGCCTCTCAATTCTGCCTCTCAGTTTCTTTCACTAACCTCTTCCCCTAGCCTATCTCAGTTTACAGACTCTCCCACCCACATGGATGTGAACTCTCTTGATCTGGTTTTCTGTAGCTGTTCCCCAATCTCTAACTTTACTAATTCTCCTTAGGTGATGTTCACACGGCTTATTCACGCCGTAATTGCGGGACAGATTTCGCCCGCAATTACGGCGTGTGCTCTGGAGCGGATGCTCAGCTCGCCGGCCCCATAGACATTCATTATCCACGGCGTGTATCCCGCCGAGATAATTGACATGTCACTTTCTCCCCGCTCGCCGTATTTCGAGAGCGGGAAGAGGAGACAGAATCCATAGTTCTCTATGAGAACTGTGGATTACTGTAATGACTGGGATGGATTTCAGCCGTATTTCGCGCAGTGCGGTGCGAAATACGGAACGAAATCCATCTCAAAATAAGCCGTGTGAACATAGCCTAATGCTGTCTTTGATCACAACCTTATTTCCTTCACTATTACTAATTCTCGCCCATCTCTGGTCACACCTGCTCGTCACCCTTTCAGAAATATCCGCTCCATGAACACTCAGGAATTCACAGACACCATACAGTCCTTACTGCCCCCAATCTCGTCCCTCTCCTGTCCTGAACTGGCGGCCAAACAATATAATGGTTGTCATAGATGCCGGCAGCCTTGGCACATGCCTCAGACTTGCTTACTGCAGCGATGCTCCAGGTGTGCTGAGCGTCTGTGGAGAAAGTAAAAGCTACCTGCAGACTTTCTCCACTACAAATTTATGCTCAGGACTTATCATTCTGCCCTGCATTGCCAAACAAAAATATTTCACCTCCTTCATCTCAACCTTACACAACAACCCTAAACATCTGTTTGACACCATCCACTCCCTTCTCAGGCCTAAAGCCCAGGCCCCGGTCACTGACCTCTGTGCTGAAGACCGGCCCACTCCGTTCAAAGAGAAAATTGACAAAATCCAGCAAAACATCTCATCTCAAACCCCAAGCAGCACCAATCTGGTCCCTCCCCGCACATCCCCCAGCCTACTCTCAGCACTTGACCCGAGGACAGAAGTGTCCAGGCTTTTCCTGTCTGTATGCCCCACCACTTGCTCTAGTGACCTCATTCCCTTCCACCTTGCCCACTCCATTTCTCCAGCTGTTGTCTCTCACATAACTGCAATCTGTAACCTCTCTCTCTCCACTGGGAACTTTCCATCTTCCTTTAAACACGCTGTTATAACTCCATAACTGAAAAAGCCCTCTCTGGACCCATCCTGCACTGCTAATTAACGTCCAGTCTCTAACCTTCCCTTCATCTCTAAACTCCTGGAATGCTTGGTCTACTCTCGCTTAATCCGCTATCTCTCTGCTAACTGTCTTCTCGATCCTTTGCAATCAGGTTTCCGCACCCTAAAGTCTACAATGATCTCCTCACTGCTAAATCTCAGGGAAACTACCCATTGTTGTTTCTTCTGGATCTCTCTGCAGCTTTTGACACTGTTGATCACCAACTTCTCCTCAGCATGCTCAGAGCCATTGGCATCCAGGACACCGTTCCCATTTGGTTTTCATCTGACCTCTCTAACCACTCCTTCAGTGTCTCATTTGCAGGTTCTATCTCCTCTCATCTCCCTCTCGCTGTCGGGGTTCCACAGGGATCTGTTCTTGGTCCTCTCCTCTTTTCTATCTACACAGCACCAATTGGACAAACCATCAGCAGATTTGGCTTCCAGTACCATCTCTACACGGATGACACTTAACCTTTCCCGAGACATCACTCCTGCTCTGTTACAAAACAACAGTGACTGTCTGTCCGCTGTCTCCTACATCATCTCTTCTCTCTATCTTAAACTTAACCTTACTAAAACTGAACTTATAGTCATCTCACCATCTACTAACTGACCTCAGCCTGCTATTTCTGTCTCAGTGTGTGGCACCACCATAACTCCTAGGCAGCAGGCCAGGTGTCTTAGGGTTATACTAGATTCCGATCTGTCTTTCACCCCCTATATCGAATCCCTTGCCTGATACTGTCACCTGCACCTCAAGAACATCTCCAGAATCCATCCATTTCTCACTGTGGAAACAACTCAAATTCTCACTGTTGCTCTTGTTCACTCTTGTCTTGACTACTGTAACTCCTTGCTTATCGGTCTCCCTCTCTGTAAACTCTCCCCTCTCCAATCTGTCCTGAATGCAGCAGCCAGGCTTGTCTTTCTTTCCAGACGCTCTGCTTATGATATCAGATTACATTCCTCAATCATCCAAACCTCCCATGCACGTCTCCAAGACTTCATACGTGCGGCACTAGTTCTCTGGAACATGCTACCGTGGGCAATCAGACACACTTAGAACTCTCATAGCTTTAAGAGGGCCCTGAGAATACATCTTTTCAGTCTGGCCTACCAGAATCCCTAATGGCTAACCACCCCACCCCCCACTCTAGCACACTTATTTTCAGCACTTATCTGTATATAGATGTACTGTCAGGGTGGCAGGTCCATCTGAATGCTACAAAAAACAACCCCATATTTATGTCACATAGTTGGACCATTGTAAATCTAGCACTTCTCACGTCTCACCCTACACCCTAATAGATTGTAAGCTCTTGTGAGCAGGGCCCTCATACCTTGTGTCTCATCTGTAAGTAGCTTTTCATTGTGCAATGTTTTTCTTTTTGTCTGTACCTATACTCTACAAATTGTAAAGTGCTGCGGAATATGGTGGCTCTTTATAAACAAAGGTTATTATTAGTGTTGAGCGATTATTATCGACAAAGTTGAAATCGGCAAGGTTTTAATGGTGATCGAAATTTTTAGATCATGCGATAATTAAGGCTAAAATCTGTGCATCATCTATTAAGATCGCGCCATTTTCGGCGCTTCCTGTAATTTTGGCGGCCAGCAAATCAGATCACAGAATAGAGCAGGGTGAGATGTGTAGCGACGTCATGACTGGGATGTGTAATGGTTGCGATTGGCTGGAAAAATCACATGACCTCGTTTTACATAGAACAGCGTTTCCTGTTCAGCCTCAGTGTCTCTCAGCGTCTCATAGGAGTAGGACGTGCGCTCTGCCTGTGGCCAAACAGCTCAGCGAAATTATTCTATTTCTGCACAGAGAAACCTCTACTATTAGCTGTGATCCTTACAATTTAGTTAAATTAGAGATTGGAAGATTTTAGGTAGTTAGGTAGAGAATTTTAAAGGAGCATCTACCGCAGTAAAGTCGCGCAGGGGTGGGGGGGGGCCGCGGGCGAACACAGACAAGCACTATAAAGAACACTGGATAAAGTTCACCAAGACTTAGTGTAGACATTGCACTGCAGTATCTTTGTTATTAACAGTTTGCTATTCAAATATTTCCTGGATATTGGGCAGCCTGAACTTATATTAGGATACACATCATTTCTAGTAACTGCAGGTCTCTTTTGTTAGTGCAAAACTCCATTTTATTTCTATCCCCTTTTTAGATAGGTGT
>JAODAL010059960.1:0-21162 GCA_025379985.1 Phyllomedusa bahiana | reverse complement strand
CGACATCGCACTCCCGGGCAGCGGGAGTGAGCCCTCCCTGCCCCGACCCCGGCGTTTAAAAAACGGCGCTCACCCCGGGAAACTGACCCTCCTCCCCAAACACCCGGGATCCCTGAATGAGAGAAAACCGGGTTTTTTCTGTGAATCACGATGCCCAAAAATCATTGGGGGCACGTGACTGACAGTTCCCAAAGGGAGACCACAAACAGCTATAAGCTGTGTGCGAACCCTTTTGAAAGAACGATTTTAACGATCTTTTTAAAGAAATTTCCCCCCCTGGGGAAAATTTTAAAAATTGTAAAAAGTAAAAAAAAAGTGAAAAAAAAGAAAAACCCCCAACAAACACAAAAAATAAAATAAAAAAAAAGTACTTCGCCTTTTCCCCTTTTAACAAACCCCAAATTTCCCCCCCAAAAAAAAAATCAAAAAAAAATAAATTACCCATTTTTTGGTATCGCCACATGCGAAATGCCCCCCACCCTAAAAATTTGTCATTTTTAATTTAAACCCAAACGTAAAACCCGAAAAAAAAAAACCCAAAAAAACACACAGAATTGGGGAATTTTTGTTCACCCCCCGCAGCACAAAAAATTTTGAGTAAAAAGTCATCAAAAACTCATATCAACATTAAAGAGCCAATTAAAACATCTTTTCACCCCGCAAAAAAAAGTCCTTACACAGTTTCTGTAAAAACGAAAAATAAAAAAAGTTCGGGGCTTTTTTAGAAGATAGGGGATGGCATAAAAAATTTTTTTTACACAAAAAAAACATTTTTTTTTTTTTTTTAAAATTTTTAAAAAAAATTGTACTTTCAAAAAAAAAAAACTACAAAAATTTGGGTTCACTGAAATCTTTCCAACCCACAAGTAAAACAAAATTTTTCCCACGAAGTGAAAACGGTGAACCTATTAAAAAAAAAAAACACTGCTGGTTTTTGCAGTATTTTCTTCACCCTTTCCCCTTCCCAAAAAAAAAACGGATTTTTAAAAACGATCAAAAGTCTTGTCCCCCCAAAAATATACCAATAAAAACCTCAACTCCCTCCCACAAAAAAAAGCCCTTTTAAAACTCCCATAAACAAAAAAAAAAAAGTTTAAGGGGTCTCAACTATGGGGAAGGGAAAAAAGGTTTTCCTTTTCAAAAAAAAAGTGTTTTTAAAATTTTGTTAAAACAGTAAAACATTTAAAAAAAAAAAACAAATGTGGTATCGCTGTAACGAAACAACCGCGATAAAAAGCGCATGCATTTATACCGCACAGGGGACCGCTGTAAAAAAAAAAAAAAAAACAACCCAAACCGGATTGGCTGGAATTTTTTTAAAAAAAATCCTCACAAAAACCCTTTAAAAAAAATTATCAAAGCATCACATGCCCCCCGGGAATGGGACCCCAAAAAAAACCTCAACTCATCCCCCGTAAAAAACAAGCCCCCCAAGCAAACCCATATGCAAAAAAATTAAAAAAGTATGGCTGTCAGAAAAGAACAACAAAAAAACCAAAATTTTTAAAAAACTCGCTTCTATTGTGTAAAAGTAAAAAAACAAAAAAACTATATAAAATTTATTTAATTGTAATTGTACCGACCCCCCATAAATAAAGTTATCCCATCAAAATTTTTTCCCTTTTGGCAATACCCGGGAAAAAAAGAAGCCCAAAAACAATGGTGGAAAATACTTTTCCCCCCCCCCCTAATTTTCCCTGGCCCCCAAAGCAAAAAAAAAAAACAACACCTTTTGCCCCAAAAGCAAAAAACACCCTTAATGAGATCCCTGAGGGGGGTTTAAAACCCAAAAAGGGAAACTTCTGGGAAGGGTTTCCCCTTTTTTTTCTAGTACTTGGGGGGGTTTTCAATGCGACAGGCCCCACCAATACTGTGCCCAAAACTAAATAGCCCCTCCCCCCTTTTACCCCCTCCCTGCACCCAAACACAGTTTTTTCACCCCCATGTAGGGTATTGCTGAACTTTTAAAAAAATTTTCACAAAACAATTTTGGGGCTTTTTTCCCAAGGGTTCCTTGTAAAAAAATTTAAAAATTTTCCCGCTAAAATTGCCCGATTATTGGGAAAAAAAATAAATTTTTTTTTATTTTCAGAGCCAACCCTAAAAAAATGTGGAAAAGCCTGTGGGGCGATATACTTTACAAAACCCTGGGGTGGGAGTTTCCAATATTTGGGTTTTTTAGGGGTATTTATTAAGTTTTTGGGAACCCTTTGGGGGTCCGCAAACCGAAATGGGCCCCTAAAAAAAATCGTAAAAGAAAATGAGGGGCCCCCGAGTCCAGAAGGGGCTCCTCCAAATTTTGGGGCTTGTGGGTTGGGGCCAAAAAAAGCACTAGGGGCCCCATATGGGGAAACACTTAAAACGGCAAATCGGGAATCAAAAATTTTTCATTCCCCGGCACATTTTAAACCCTATTCTTGTCCAAAAAATGAAAAAAAATTTAAAAACTTCAAAAAAAAATTTAAATTTTTAAATTTCACTTCCACTTTGCTTTAATTCCTGGAAAAACCTAATGAGTTAATAAACTTTCCCAAATGCGGGTTTTTATATTTTAAGGGGTGTAGTTTCCCTTTGAGAGGTCCCCTTTATTTGGGGGATCTAACATTCCAGCAATCAAATCACGTTTAAAATTGGGCCGGTTTCCCAAAAAAAAGTAAAATTGAAAATTTCTAGAAAAAATTTTTAAAAATTAAATACAAAATTTTTAAGCCCCCAATGTCGTAAAAAAAAAAAAAAAACCCAAATTTAAAAAAAATTTTGCCAAACAAAAGCAAAAATATTGGGAGATGCTAGTTTTTTAAACTTTTTTGCGTGAATAACAAACGTCTTTCATGCAAAATTTTTTGAAGTTTTAAAATGGAAATTTTTTACATTTTTTACGAAAAATTTGATATTTTTTTTACAAATAAAAAAGCATTTTTTTGGACCAAAAAATTTTTTACAAACCCTTTAAAGCCAAAGGTCAAAGAGAAAACAATCTTTTGAATCACATGATAGGTTAAAGTGTCCCAAAAAAAGGGTTTTCTCACATAAATGGAAAACATGACAATTTTAAAAAAATTTGGGGCTCTGGGCAGAGAGGCCAAAAAACAGGGTCCCGGGGGTAAAGGGGGTTTAAATTTAAACAGATATCTTTATTGGCTCTTAAGTGGTCAGTGGCATTCAGTCTTTATCATGTACCTTCTACACTTTGTATCAGAAAAAAGAAAATGGGGTCCTCACCTGATGGCTAAAGAAGGCGCTCATCCTGGCACATGTAAAGAGCAGTACAGGACATGTAGTACCGCACTGTACTGTGGAGACACTACTAGACCGCCAATAACTACATGCGCCTCGCTAATACAGAGGTTTTACAAGTAAAATGTTCATGATAATTGGTTGGATCATCCATCAGTCACATGAGCCACAGATCAGCAGTGTCTGGGATATTGTATGGGAAGTATGGTCTAAAGATACAACGTCCCAGGAAAGAGCATTGTATGTTGAAACCATTGTATCCTGAGGCCAATGTAAGTTGAGAGACAACTGTATATAAATGAATGGGAAATTAATTCTGGAAAATAATGTTATACCAAATATAAATTGTGCCTTTGTCTTTTCTACAATGGAGTTAAAGGGGTTGTCTCGCTACAATGATTGGGTTTTAATTTAAAGATCTTTAAAAAACAAGCAGCTTTGCAATATATGTTCATTACAAATGTCCTACTGTTTTTTGAGCTAGCCCTGTTAGTTTACTACATCAGCTCCTCACATTTCTATAGCAGCCGACCTGTTGATCCTTATCTTACTGGCTGTCAGGTCTGAATGACCCCATCACCTTTAAAAGACAGGTCGGAGCAGAGAGCCCCTCCCGCACAGAATGCTTCTGTAGTGCAGGGGGGGGAAGGGAGGACTCTGGCGTCTGTGTCTGTGCTCCTGGAATTCACCCTGTGTGTGCCTGCTTCCTCCTGCTCTCTACACAGATAGATGTGACAGCAGTGACCCTGTCTGTTACTATAATCATGATAGTCTTTGGAACTGTGACTATACAAAAATTATACAGATCAGGGTTGTGAATACTTTATGCTCTCCAGTATTAGTGAGACATCCTGAATATAGTAACACTTCCCTTGTTTTTTGCTGGAGATGTGGAGACTTGTAAGCTAAGCAGGGGATATAGGAACACTTGCATCCTCTCTGCTCTATTAGCACACAGCTTCATATTCCTCTCTACACTCCTAGATCACCCCTCCCGTAACAGACCTAGGCAGGCACACAACGGTGAACTCTAGAGCAAACCCCTCCCCCCCCCCCCCTGTATAGAAGTTACGTAGCTGCCTGTTTGCTGATGGGGGGGGAGAGGGGAGGGAGAGGGAGCAGAAGAGACAGACAAGCTAGCACGCCCCTCAGTTCAACTTACCAGGGACACTGACAGGCTGAAAGCTCGTAATGAGACAACTCCTTTAAGGATTGAAGCTATATTCTTATACATTTATAATTAAAAAATGGTTGATCAGGATGAAAAAAAAAACATGGCTGGTTTCTCTAATAAACATTTTCATACTGGTACATGGTTTTGTCTGATATTGCAGCTCAGCCCCATTCATTTCAAGTGAGTTAAGCTGCAATACCAGAGTCAACCTAAGGACAAGTGTGGAGCTGTTTCAAGAATAAATCAGCCATGTTTTTTCCAATCCTGTTGTGCTCCTTTACATTATCATAATGAGTCCATATTTTTGGCACAGATGCCTGACATTTATATACCCAGACATGGATAGGGACAATTGATAAATAAATCACATACATAAATTTGCAAACTATTGCTGCCCATTAAGCTTAGACATGTTTGGCCTCTCTAGTCCGCTAGGACAGGGATGGCTCAAGGCAATCACATTTAATCAGGTCATGGTGACATTCTAAGCATTTTAATAGCAAAGACGCAGAGTCTAGAGCTGAGCGCAGCGAGTGGTTTACCATATATTGGTATCAGAGTAAATAAGCAGTATATTTACAATGCTCAACCAACTAATAGCTGCCATCAATGTGGGAATGTTGGAAGCTGCCATCAGCAGATTTTATCTCATTTAAAGTAAAGCTACATAAATATATTCACCTAGGAGCAGGAATTGGGGCAGATAAAAGGGTTAGCGCAGCAGAGCAAAATTAACCCTAAATGGGGCAATGCTGCAAACAAAAAAGAGTGACACTTACCTCCCTGTCCCCTGATGCTGCCTTTTCGGAGCTCCCCAATTCCCGCTGCTCTTCACTTTTGAGTTCTTATCCTGACACACAGGCGAGGCTTGCATTAGAGTGTAAGATTAAAGTGTGAGCCTCTTCTTTGTGTAAGGATGAGAACCCAAAAAAGAAGAGCAGTGGATCCTGGGGAGCTTCAGTGTGGCAGGCAGGTAAGTGTATTTTTTTTTCTTTTATTGTTCCCATTCTAGCCCCATTTAGGATTAAAGGGGTTTTCTAACTATGCTGTTTCACAGAGTTACAAGCAGCTTTTCACTCACTCTGCCTGGTTAGTCTGTGGGTATTTCTATAGCAGTTATTAGCATAATAAGCTCCCTTATAACTAGCTGGAACATTACAAAGACATAAGTGCAGGAGATTTAATCTGTGTAAACAAAGCTACAAATGCTCTGAGGAATGAAAACAATTGCTTATCTGTAAATAAAAGCTAATCTTGTTAGAGATACAGAGCCACATGTATGAAAACTGTCGAGGTGTAAGACTTTCTTTGTTGCCCATAGCAACCAATCAGAGCTCCTCTTTCATTTCATAAAGTGCTCTGAAAAATAAAGGGGAGCCCAGATAGGTTGCTACGGGCAACAGAGAAAGTTTTAGACCTAGACAGTTTTTATACATGTCCCCCAAAGTGTCTGTTCCATCCTTAACGACATCACTCCCTGCTTCCTGTCTAGTCAAGAAGGGGGATATGGACAATAACCTAGAGAAACCTGTATGCATTCAGAGCAGTTAAAAACTTTCTTATCTCCTGACCAAGGTAGAATCAAAAGACTAGTGTATTTGGGAAAAGTCTTCACTTACCTGTCCCTACATGTTAAAAGCTAATCTCTGTAGTGAGAAAACCCCTTTAATTAAAAACCTGCATGCATACCTTGCACCACAATTATTACATATTAAGAGGTGTGTAAACATACTCTAAGCCAACTGCTATGTGGTGTGACGTCTAAGGAGCCGTTTACACGTCACAGGACAAATACCGGTCGGGGGACGGCATTTCTCCGCAGTTTGCGGGAGAAAAAATCTGTGCCGGGCGGAAAATCCGTGCAGTGGGGACCATTGCACGGATTTTCCATTAAGGTCCATGTAAAAGTTTTTCAGCTGGTTTGCAGCCGTTTTTCAAAACCGAGAACTGGCTGAAAATCCAACTGAAAAACTGTGCCATGAGGACATGGCCTAAGGGAGAAATTGTTTAAGGGGTTGTCTCACTACATTGATTCATCTTACCTCAGTCCTGTTTTCTTCGTTTCATTTTGAATTCAGGGGCGTGTTTACTGGCTTCTGGTAGGCTGCAGTAGAAGCCAGGTCTGTAGTTATAGCAACCAGCGCTGGCAGCCTATCATGAGGGATCAAACAGGTCTGTAGCTAAAGCGACCTGAAGAGTTGATGCAGTCCATACAAGAGGGGATATCTAGGAAAAGGTAGGACAATGTTTATGGACATATATTGCAAAGTGACTTGTTTTTGCAAGATCTTTATCATAAAAAGTAATCCTTGTAGCGAGACAACCCCTTTAAGACTGACAATAAAACACATGTCTAAATGAAACATGTGTATGCCTCTTGACCCCAGGGGCGTAGCTAGAGACTTGTTGGCCCTGGGGTAAAACTGCAGCTCAGGCTCTGTACCCTGGACAATGGCTATGGACCACTACGTTTTGACAACAGGGTCCCTATTTGACGTGACGGATGTCTGTGGTGCTAGCTCCGAACCTGGCCATTGTGCCTAAGCCGCCGTCTGCACTGTGCACAGGTGATGGCAGTGACAGCTGCATCACTGGGTCTATGTGACCTAGTGATGCAGCTGTGTAGCGAGGAAGGCCTTTGGGTCCCCCAGCTCAGGGGCCTGGTCGCAAGTGCGACCACTGCAACCCCTGTAGCTATATCACTGCTTAACCACTTACAGACATGCAACGTATAAGTACATCAGCATGCCAGTAAGGAGCTATGGAGAGGGCTCAATCACTGCTGCCAAGGCGGGTGTCAGCTATTAATCACAGCTGACACCTGTCGCTAACAACAGGGATCAGAGTGGTCTACAACCCCTGCTGTTTAACCCTTTAAATGCCACAGCAATTGCAGCTGCGACATCTAAATGAATGAGGAACAGTGGTGCTCACCGTTCCTCCCTCTAATCAGCCCTCTGGTAACAAGAGTGGTTACCATGGCAGCTGGAAGCCTAATGAAGGCTTTCATAGCCGCCTTGTTAGCACTTCTGTTACTTCCTGCCTGAGGCAGGAAGTAATAGAAAAGCCATCTTGGTAAACCCTCCTAAATTATCTATATAATGCAGAAGGGTGGACAAGCAATTGAACCCCCTAGTGGTCAAGTACCCTAGGTGGACTACAAGAAAGTTTTTATTTTTTTTAAGTACTAGAGTATAAGAAAAACTCTACATATATGGTATCACTAGAATTGTATTGACCTGAAGAATACAAATAAGACATAGGGCGACATGTATGAATTCTGCCGCTGATAGACCAGTTCTAAATTGCTTTAAGGTAGTATAGACTGCGCCAGAATGTACGAACCTGTTCTTCTGCAGGTCTTACATGCAGGCACAGTCTAGTGCCAATACGACAACTCAGGCTCAGGCACCACCATTAACCTGGTCTTACTGTTGTAACTGTTCTGTGCCAAAGTTTTGGAGTTAAACTATCATAAATTTGTCTACTTCTATGAATGTGGTGCGACGCCCCCAGAACACCCCAAAACTTTGACGTGCTAAAAAGTGTCTTTGATGTGGTACTGAGGCACTTATCGCACCAAGGTTTGGAGTATGCCTGTTCATACATCTACCACAGCTTTTTGAGGCCAGAATTCTTGCGCAGTCTCATTCATACATGTCGCCCATAATTTTTAACAAAGATTGAGGGTGACATGTATGAACGGGGCTGCACCAAATATCTGGCATCTTTACAGCCCGATATCAGGCGCAGCCCTGTTCATACATTTTTAAATCTCCCATACGCCATTCTCCGGCACATTACATAGCGCCTGTGGCGCTTTGTAATGCGCCCGATCTATGTAGAGCGGGTTAAAAAATCAGGCGCATTCTATGCCGTTATTAGGTACATGACATTTGGCGTGTTAATGCCAAATTTCATGCATGTCGCCCTGAGTGACATAAAAACGCCTGCAAAAATGTGGCACTGATCCTGGGATTATTTCTGATTGCCAGATTGGAGTCGGGAAGGATTTTTTTACATAGTTTAAAAAGGGTCTGGATGCATTTCCACAGTGTAATAATATAACAAGTTATAGTCTAGGATTCTGAAGTTAGGTCGTTGATCCAGGGATTTATTCTGCTTTCCAGATTGGGGTCGGGAAGGAATTTTTCCCTAAAATGAGGACAATTGCCTTCTACTTCATGGGGGTTTTTGTCTTCCTCTGGATCAACACTTAAGCACAATAGGCTGAATTGGATGGACGTCTGTCTTTTTTCAACGTTACAAACTATGTAACTATGTTTTAAGCTAATCAATGAAACATGAATATCACTTTAACAATGCAGGAACAAAAAGTACTATTTTATGCCTCACATTATTAAATGTCTTAGAATGTCCTGGGTTACTATGTAACAGAAATACTGCCAGAAAGTGGTTGGAATGCCACATGATACGCTAACACTCTGAATGACAAACATGACATTGGATGCAGACAGCTGAGAAGTGTCAGGAGCAGTGATAGAGCTTTCTCATGTATTGACTCCTTAAACACGGCTGATTGTAATTTTTTAGTGCTTAAATTTTTCACATTTTACCCTACTTAGAATTTTTTTTTTGGCTTTCCAGTACATCCTATAGTACAGTCAATGGCACTATTAAAAAGTATATCTTGTCCTACAAAAAATAAGTACTCATATGTCTATAAAGAAAAATTGAAGCACTAAAAAATTACAATCAGCTGTGTTTAAGGAGTCAATACATGAGAAAGCTCTCTCACTGCTCCTGACACTTCTCAGCTGTCTGCATCCAATGTCATGTTTGTCATTCAGAGTGTTAGCGTGTCATGTGGCATTCCAACCACTTTCTGGCAGTATTTCTGTTACATAGTAACCCAGGACATTCTAAGACATTTAATAATGTGAGGCATAAAATAGTACTTTTTGTTCCTGCATTGGTAAAGTGATATTCATGTTTCATTGATTAGCTTAAAACATAGTTACATAGTTTGTAAGGTTGAAAAAAGACAGACGTCCATCCAATTCAGCCTATTGTGCTTAAGTGTTGATCCAGAGGAAGACAAAAACCCCCATGAAGTAGAAGGCAATTGTCCTCATTTTAGGGAAAAATTCCTTCCCGACCCCAATCTGGAAAGCAAAAATAAATCCCTGGATCAACGCCCTAACTTCAGAATCCTAGACTATAACTTGTTATGTTATTACACTCTGGAAATGCATCCAGACCCTTTTTGAACTCTGTAAAAAAATCCTTCCCGACTCCAATCTGGCAATCAGAAAAAATCCCAGGATCAGTGCCCCTTCTCCAGAATCCTGGTCAATATAACTTGTTATATCATTACATCTAGAAATGTATCAAAACTTTTTTTGAACTCTGTTATTCAATTAACTATGGCAAGTTCCTCTGGCAGAGAGTTCCACAGTCTCACTGCTCTTACATTAAAGAATCCCTTTCTACGTTTATGTAGAAACTTTCTTTACTCAAGACATAGAGAATGCCCCCTTGTTCTCGATATAGTCCTGGGTATAAAATAAAATATTGGGATTGATCTCATAATTGACCCTTTTAAAAATTTAAACATATTATTATGTCCCCCCGTAGCCGTGTTTTCTCTAAACTAAATAACCCTAATTTTGCTAATCGTTCTGGGTATTGCAGTCCACCCAGTCCTTTTATTATTTTTGTTACTCACCTTTGAACCTGTTCAAGCTTTACAATGTCTTTCTTGTGAACTGGTGCCCAAAACAGTACACAATACGCCATGTGTGGTCTGACCAGTGACTTGCATAATGGGAAAAGGATGTTGACACAGATGCCCCTGCGCCCCTTATCCTGGGTCGCGGGCGCATCCGTGCCCCGCTGCCGAGTGGCGCCGCGACCCGCATGTCGGGTCGCGGGCGCACTCGTTCCCCGATCTGTCCCCCAGGCTACTTACCCGACCATGCTCCTGCTGCAGCCTCTATCCCACGGCGCGCGCGGCCCCGCTCCCTAGCGCTAGCAGTGTTAAAATTAAAGGGCCAAGACCCCTGGTAATTGGCTATTGCCGGTCGCTGCCCCTATTTAAGCCTGCCTCTTCTTGGTTACCCTGCCGGATCTTTAGTGCCATTAGCCTACTGAGAAAGCGTTCCTGAAGTCTTGTCTACTACCGTGTACCGTACCATTTGCCTCCGTTCCTCGACCACGAATCTTGCCGCCTGTCCTGACCTTCCTGCTTTTCCTCGACCACGAACCTCTGCCGCCTGCCCTGCCCGTCCTGCCTGTCCCCGACTACGAGCCTGCCTTACGATTTTGTACCACGCTAGACCTCGGCTGCCTCCGCAAGCAAGTCACGTCAGGGGTAGTGACCTGGTAGACTCCCGCCGCAGCAAGTCCATCCCGCTTCGCGGCGGGCACTGGTGAAAACCGGGACCTACTTAGATTCCGCTCCCTGGCTTGCGGTGGTCCAGAGGATCCACTACCGTTGCCCGTGACAGATGTTCTCATCATGTGCATCTATACCCCTTTTAATACACCCCATAATCCTGTTTGCCCTGGCAGCTGCTGTATGACACTGGCTGCTACAATTAAGTTTACTGTCCACCAGGATTCCCAAATCCTTCTCCATGTCACTTTTTCCCAGCATTTTCCCATTTAACAAGTAATTATGGAATTTATAGATTTTTCCTTCCCAAGTGCATAATCTTGCACTTAGTCATGTTAAACCTCATCTTCCACTTCTCTGCCCAGGCCTCCAACTTATCCAGATCCCTTTGTAATAAAACATTATCCTCTATTGTGTTGATTACTTTACAGAGCTTAGTATCATCTGCAAAGATTGATATTCTACTGTGCAATCCATGTGTAATATCATTAATGAAGATATTAAAGAGGATAGGGCCAAATACTGATCCCTGTGGTACCCCACTAGTAACAGGGATCAGGTGTGAGTATGTACCATTAATCACCACCCTTTGTTTTCTATCACTGAGCCAGTTACTTACCCAATTGTAAGCATTTCCCCACAGTACAATCATTCTAATTTTACTTACCAACCTTTTATGTGGCACAGTATCAAATGATTTAGAAAAATCTAGATATATGACTTCCAATGCCTTATGCCGATCCAGTCTAGAGCTAACTTCCTCACAGAAGCTGAAGAGATTAGTTTGACATGACCGATCCTTCCTAAACCCATGCTGGAATGGCATTATGCATTTATTTTTAGTGAGATACTCCAGGATAGCATCTCTTAGAAAACCTTCAAATATTTTACCCACAACAGAGGTTAAGCTTACCGGCCTATAGATTCCTGGATCACTTTTTGACCCTTTTATTGGCACTACATTTGCTATGTGTCAATCCTTTGGGACATACCCTGTTATTATACAGTCCATAAATATTAAGAATAGGGGCCTGTCTATCACATTACTTTATTCCCTTAGGACACGGGGTGTATACCATCTGGATCTGACGATTTTTCTATTTTAATCTTCTTAAGGTTGAGCTGCACTTCTTCCTGGGTTAGACGAGAAACATTTAAAATGGATTTTACCTCATCCCTCTGCTCATCAATAGGAAGGTAATTTTCAGTAAATACAGTGGTGAAAAAATTGTTTAACAGGTTTGCTTTCTCCTCATTGCCCTCTACAATACCTCCCTCACTACTAAAGGGTCAACATTTTCAGTTTTAATTTTTTTTACTAATTATACAGTTAAAAATATTTTTGGGTTAGTTTTGCTTTCTGCCTCTCTGTCTCCAGCTTTGCTGTCTTTATTATTATTTTGCATAATTTTTCTTTATATATTTCTTAGTGCCTCCTTACTACCCTCCTGTTTAGGAAGCTTAAACACTTTTTTGTTATTTATTACCTCCTTGACATCTCTGTTGATCCACATTGGGTTTTTCCATAAAGTACGTATCCCCCACAGTGAGAGCTTAAGATGTTTTTATAAAATTCCAATTTATTATCTGTTCTGTTATTTTTAAACAACTTATCCCAGTCAATGCGGTTTAGCGCCTCTCTAAGCAGATTAAAGTTAGCCTTCCTGAAATTCAGTGTTTTTGTGGCTTCTCGACAAAAGACTCTATTGATGGATAAATGGAAATGTATTATATTGTGGTTACTATTTCCTAGGTGCTCCCCAACTTCAACCTTTGTTACTCTCTCAGGTCTATTAGTGAAGTCTAGAAGGGCCTTTCCTCTAGTCGGCTCCTGCACCATTTGGGAAAGGTAATTATCTTTAGTTATTGTCAAAAACCTGTTTCCTTTATGAGAGCCACAAGTTTAAGTTTCCCAATTTATGTTTGGGTAGTTAAAGTCGCCCATAATAACAACCTTGTTTTGATTAGCTGCCCCATCTATTTGTTTGAGGAGTACATCTTCCATGGGTTCTTTTACAGTACATTTGGGGGCCTATACAAACCCCCAGTAGAATTATATCATTGTTATTACCCATGTATATCTACCTATAATGTCTCCACATGCTCATTTCCTGTATCTATATCTTCCCGCAGTGTTGGCTTCAGATAGGATTTTACATAGAGATATACACCTCCCCCCTTCCGGTGTTTTATGATCTCTTTTAATAAAATGTAACCTAGAAGTTTAAAAACCCCCCAGTCGTAGATCTCGTCCAGCCATGTCTCAGTTATCCCCACTATGTCATTTTTTTCTTCAGCAATAAAAAATTTTCTAGTTTTTTTCCCCCTTTGGGGTCAACTAAAAAATTTAAAGGCCTTTTTTTGGTTTTTTTTTGGCCTTTTTTTTTTAAAAAAAAACCCTGCCCTTTTTTTAAACTTTTTTTGCTAAAAAACCTCCCCCCCCCTCCATTTTCCACCCCTAATTTTTTTTTTACTATTTCCCCCAGTTTCTTTTTCTTCCCCTATATTGCCCTCCCCCCCACAGCCCCCCCTAGTACGTGAAACCCCCCCCTTTTAAAGGGTGCGGGGTCCTTTCCCCGGGCCCAAAGAGCCCTGTACCCAAGAAAGAAGTCAGCCCAGTTCCCCCCAAAAAATCTAAAATTCTCTTTTTTTCCTAAAAACCCAATTTCTGACCCCACTTTTTTCATTTTTCTCTAATCCCCCCGGCTCCCCTCTCTGGTGGGCCCCCCAAGGTACAGGTAGTTTTTCCCCGGAAAATACAAAATTTTGGGGCCCCTTTGCCTTGACTTTTGGCCAAAGCCCGGGAAAATAAATTTTTAAAAGGACACCCCCCCAACCAAACCTCTAATTTTGGGTTTCTTTGGGGGCCCAAAAGTGGCCCCCAAAACAGTGGTTTCCCTCACCGGGCCTCACCCAGAAAATCCCCCCAACCCCTGATCCGGAAAAGGGGGAAAATTTGGGGGCCCCAGGAAAACCCAAACAAAAACCTTTTGGATGTTTCCCGGGGTTTTTTTGGTAAACAATTGCCCTTTTTTTTAACCCTAAAAATTTGGGGGCCCCCAAAACTATTACCCAATCTATCTACCCCCTGATCTGCACCCCTATCCCCCATGTAAGAAAAAAATAGGGGGCCAGCCCAAGCTTTTTTTCCAGCGTTTTGGGGCCCCCTTATTCTGAAAGGGTTGCGGGGGCCTTTTTAAAAGGAGATTTAATGCTCAAAACAAAGCGGGTTTGCCCCCACCCCTTTTCCCTCCCAAAAAAAAAGGGTTTTCACTTTTTTTCAGGGCCCTGCCCCCTTTGGCCCCCCCCCCTCAAAAACCCTAAATTAACCTTTTTCCTTTTTTGAATGGGGAAAGAAACATGTAAAAAAACTGTCAGGGGGGGGGGGCAAACCCTTTTGGGTTTGGGTTTAAAGGCGCACCCTATAAAAATTAATTTTTATACCTCCTTTTTTGGGGGAAATGAAAAACTCCCCCCAAAATTTAGCAGTAAAACTCCCCCTAAAAACCCCCCCCTGGCAACCTTTCCCGGAAATAAAGGCCAAAACAGCGCTGGAAACAGGGGCCCATGTCCTGGAACCTTTGGAACAACCCTTGCCCCCTCAGAAAGGGGGGGGCAAAATTTTTTTACAATAGGGACATAGGTTTTTAAAAAAGGGGTTGAAATCGTTTCAAAGATCTTTGTCTCAGATTATTTTGGGACAGTAAAGAAAAGAAACTTTTATAGGGGTTTTTGCATTACATCGGGTCACTTGGTTTAGCAGAAAATTGATTTTTTTCTGGGAATCTGTTTTCTATTTTTTTCGCTGCTTGGTCGGGAAAATCCCCCCCTTTTTTTTTTTTTTCTGTATTGGTTTAGCCCGGGGACCACCCCCGGCCCCGGTTCCCCCCCCCTTTAGTTTCCCGCCCCCGCACGGGGATTGGCGGGCCCCTGAAATTTAAATTCGGGCCTTTTTGGGGATAACCCCCCAAGAACAGGGAAACCCCCCGGACACCCCCCTGAAAACTGTGATTGGCGGGCCTTGAAAACTCCTTTTTTTTAAAATTCCCAAACCCCCTTCCGGGAAAAGGTTTAAAAAAGGAAATTGTGAAACCCAAGGGTTTGTGGCTTTAAAATTCTCATCCCCCGTAAATGAGCTGGCAAAAATCCCTGACTTTTTAAAACCATGACCCCTTTTTTTCCCACATTTCATATGACCGTGTTCCCCCCCCCTTATAACCCCAATCTTAGCCCCTCCTGCCAAAAATCGGGGGGAGAGGAGGGGGGTTTGGCCAGTGTGCTTTTCCTCTAATATAACACAGCCCTAGTCCCCCCTGCCTGGAAACCCCGGGGGGGGGGGGGGGGAATGGTACAGTCCCTAAAATGTTTTTTTTATCATTTTTCGGGCTGTGTGAAATAATTTGGTTTAAAACCCAAAGCAAGGAGTTTTTGGGAGCCTAAAAGGCCCGGGCCGGGACAAAATTGAAAAAGCATCCCAGGGGGGCTAAAAATGCTCCCCCTGCCCAAACCTTCTCCCTTCCCCACTGCACGGGACAGAATAAATATGTCACAGTTCTTCAGTGATAAAGGAGATTGGGCCTGCCAGGGGAGAAAAAACGCCAGGAAAAATTAGTTTCAGAGGAATGAACATTTTTTAAAAACCAAATTAAACCCCTTTAATGACTGAGGAATTATTTTTTTATATTGGGGTAATATATATGCAAGCTCACAAAACCCACGTCAAGGGCCCCCCCTGTCTTGCAAGTCCCTACCAAAAAGCCTACAAAACCCCTAGTTTTCTACTGAGATTAAATGTTAAATTTTGGGGCCAAATTTTGGGTTTTAAGTATGGCCCTTTAGTTTTTTTAAATAAGTCCCATTTTTTTTTTGTGTTTTTTTTTTTTTGTTTCCCCTCCCCAATACTAACAAGCAAGTCCCCCTTTCCCCCATTCACTGCGTGCCCAACTCTTTTTTCCCTTTCCCTCCCAAGGGGAGCAAAAAACCAAAAAGGGGGCCCCCCTTGGCCCCCTTTTTCCCAGTAGAACGCAGGTAAATTTTTTTTTCCCTTTTCCCTTAAACCTTTCAGCAAACCCCCCCCTAAAATTTACGTTCCCAGGTCCTTTATTAAATTTCTTTAATTTTTGCCAAGGTTTTCTTTTTCCCCCCCCCCCATTAGGGTTTTGTCTTTCCCCTTTCCTTGAGCTCACCCCCCGTTTTATTGTTTTTTTTTCAAATAAACCCCCCAGATTTTTTGAAAAAAGGTTTTTTTTTTTTTTTTTTTTCCCCACAGTCTTTTAAAAAGGGGGGTCCCCACTATAAAAATTAAAATTCATCACACCTCAGTTCCCGTTTTCTTGGTTTCATTTTGAATTTTAGTTGGGGGTTGGGTTTTTGTTTTCTAGGCTGCAGTAGAAAACCCAGGTCCCCCCCTAAATATTAAAACCAAACCCGTGGGGGGCAGCCCATCAAAGAAAAAAATTAAAAAGGTCTGTAGCTATGAAAACCCGAGGAGGAAAAGCTGGGCCCCTAAAGAGGGGATATCTCAAAGGGACTTTTTTGGGGGGATACTTTAAAGGCCCCCCCATATATTTTCACAGTGATTTTTTTTTTTGCAAGTTCCCTTTTAAAAATTTTAAAAAGCAATCCTTTTTTAGCGAAAAACCCAATTTTTTTTAAGTAGTCCCCCAGTAGGCTTTCACATTCCCCCCCCTTTTCACACTTTACAAAAAAAGTTTTTCTAAAAAGGGAGAAACTAAAAACGGGGCCCCCTGCCTTCAACTGTGCCCCAAAAAGATTACTAAAAAAGACCCCAGCAAAAAAAACAGTTTTCTATTTATCTGCCATTTTTCCTTTTGGGCGCCTGTGACCCCCTTTTCCCGTAGTCCCCCCTTTTAAACAGATTTTGCAAAACATTGAAAAACGGGGGGTCCCCACTGAGCCTTTAAAAGTAAAACCCGGGGCCCCGCTTGGACCTAAACTATAACCCACTGAAAATCAGGGTGTGGCAGTTTTTAAACCCAAGGTGGGAATTGGGCCCCCCTTTGGGTACATTAAAAAGTTTTTCTTGTATTTTAAAAAAGGGGACTTGGGGAACCCCATTTTTCCCCCTTTTTTTTTTCTTGGGACCCAGGAACCCAAGCCAAAACCTACCCGGAGTTTTAAATCTCCCACTATTAGTGGTTAAAAGATCAATTTAAAACTGGAGGTCGGGAAATTTCAATTCTTTTTCCCTGCAATTTTTCCGAAAAGCTGGGTGGAAAATTTCCCCCTTTAATAAATTTTTCCCCTCCCCCAGGGCCCCCCGGCCACAAAGTGTCCCAAAAAATGGGTTTGTATAAAAGCGGAAAAGGGTTTTGTAAAGTCTAAATTTGGGGAAACCCTTTTGACGCCCTGTCACCCCGGCAGGGAAAAAGTAAGTTTTAATTAATGATGCGTGGTTGGGTTTGCATATTTAACAAAATCCCCCAAAAACAAAATAGATTTTTACCCCATGTGCATTGAGATTAAGGTGCAAAAAAAAAAGTGATGGGTTCCAAAAGTGGTCCCCGAATAGGTTTTTCATATTAAATTTTAAAAAGGAAAAATGATTTTTAAAAAGGGGGTTTTTTTAAAAGGGGTTTTTCCATGAAAATAAAAATTTTAAAGTGGGAAGTTTTTCCAAATTTAAAAAAAATAAAATTTTCAAACCCTTTTTCATTTTAAAAGTTTTTTTTCCCAACCAATTTTTTTAGTTTTAACTGGTTTCCCTTTGGGGATTCCCCATGTGCAGGTCATCCCCCAGGGGGGTTTCAAAACCCGGACAAGAGCTCCTTTGTCCTGGCCACACATGCCTCCCGACAAACACCTCTCCCTCAGGGAGATAAATGGGCAGTTCCCCCTTTCCCTTTTTTAGTAATCACACACACCCCACTGTGAGCCAAAATGTTTTAACCCCAGGGGGCTGTCATTCTAATTTTTCCCGTCCTCTGTATTCCTTTGTAAAAATTTAAAAAGTGCAAAAAAAAAAAAAAAAAAAAAAACCCCTCAATATGTTATTTAAAAAAAAAATTTTTTTTTTTTCAAAAATTTTCCCCAAAACCTTTTTTTAACAAAAACTTAAACCCAAATTTCCCCCCTTAAATTATTTCCAAACTTTCCCTTCCAATTAAACAAAACCCTTTTTAAACAAAAACCAACCCAAAAAATTAAAACCAAAATTAAAATTTTTAACCTTTCCAATAATAAAATTTTCCAAAAAATCAAACCCCAAAACCCCCTTTTTAAAAAAAACAAAAACTAATTAAACTTTAAAAAGAAAATTTTTGGTTGGGCCCCCCAAAAACAATTTGAGGAACCCGTTCCCTGGAAGGAGGAACCTTTTTTAAAAATTTAAAAAAATAACAAACTTAAGACAAAATTTAAAATTTAAATCCCCAAACAAAGGAATTTTTTTTAAAAAATTTAAAATTTTTTAAATTTTTTTCCCAACCTTACTCTAAAAACCCAAAAAAAAAAAATAATCTGACCCCAAAAAATTTCCCAACAAATTTTATAAACAAAAAAAACCCCAAAAATAATCAACAAAAACCAAAAAACCCGGGTTCTTATGACCAAAATTTTTAAAACCCCCGGGGAAAACCCCCCTTTCTTGGGTTTGTCCCTTGTGTGGGGAATTAATTTACTTTTTTCCGAAAAACCCATTCCCCCAATAAAGCTTGGGAAACCTTTTTATAAAAAAAAGAAAATAAATTTTAAAGGGCCCCAAATTATTTTTTTAATCAATAAGGAAGGGGGGGTTGTTTTGCAAAACCCCAGGGAGGGGGGAGCCTCCTTTTAATGCCCGGGGCCCGGGTAAAATAAAAGAAGGTTTTTAAGGAATAAGGGAAGGTTTTTAAAAAGTGTAAGGGGGGTCTCACCCCGGGAAAATTTTGTAATAAAAAAAGGGTTTTGTGGAAATGTTTTTAGGCAAGTTGTAAATTTTTTTAAAGGGTTTTTTTTATTATTTTGAGCCAAAAAAACTATGTTTCCCCCAAACCCCAAAACCCAAAAAAAGGGCCCCATTTAAAAATCAAAGCTTTTAATTTTTTTTTTGGTGGTTGGGGGTGGTTTTTTTTTTTTTTTTTTGATTTGGCCCATCTTTGGGGAAAATATTTTTTTGTGCCCCCCTAAACCCATTTTTCTGGGGGAGAATTATTTGGCAACTTTGTAAAAAAAAAAAATTTATCCCCCTCTCATTGTTTATTTTTCCCCCCAAGGGAAACCAAAAATAAAAACCCGGCAATTCAGAAAAAAAACCAAATTTTTAAAATTTTTAAAAAAAACCAAAAAAAAAAAATTTAGTGGGGCAAAAATGGCCACCCTTTTTTTTTTAAAGATGAAAACCCGAAAAAAAACCCTTTTATCCTTTGATTCTGTTTAGTTTTTTTGATCTGTTTAAAAGATCAACAATTTGGGGTGCAGCAGCCACCAAAAACCCCCCGAAAAACTGTTTTTTTAGAAAAGGTGGATGTTTTTCCCCCCCCTGTAGAAAACCCCCACATTTTTTGGAAAGGGGCCAAAAGGGTTTTCCCAAAGGGGGTTCAGATCAGGTGAAAAGGGGCCATGTCCTTTTTTTTTTTCTTTTTTTTTAGACCCCTTTTCCCGGCCAGCCCGCTGTGGAGTAATTTTTTGGAAAGCATGGGGAGGGAAACATTGTCCTGCCCTGAAAAAACATTTTTTCTTGAAAAGATTTAAAAGACTTCTTTTTTTTTCACCAAATGCTTTTAAAGAAGTGTTTTTCCAGGGGGATGGCAAATAAAAAGGGGCCCGGGGGGTTAGCTTCATCCATCCTCAAAACCCCAAAAAGGGGGCCACAAGTTTTATCTTTTTTTAGATACCAGCCCCCTACCCCTACCCCCCCCCCTCCACCTTGGCCCGGCAAACCCGAGGGGCCCGGAATTGGGGCTCCTTTTGCCCCCCACCCACCCCCCCTCCCGGGCCCCAACCCTCCCGGGCCCAAACCCAAAAGGGCCCCTTCTCCCTTTTTTTCAGTCCATAAAAAACCCCCCAGAAAAAAACAGTCCTTTAAAAAATATTTTTTTTGGCCCCTTTTCCCTTGGAACCCTTTTTTCCCCCCTTAAAGTTTCTTTTTCAAAGGTTGGGCGTTCTTTTTTGCCCTTCCCCTTTTTTTTGGCCCTTTTTCCCCTGAATATCGCCGCTTTTGTGCTTTTTTTATACTCCGTAACGTTTTTCAGCTCTAAAAAAAATGGCCCAAAATGGTGGCTAAAGGCAAACTTGGGACTTCCAAAAAGCTTTTTTTTTCCCCAAAATCATGGGGCAGTTAAATTTTTCCCCTTTTTTTTTTAATAAAAGCTTCTTGCGACCTTGTTTTTGGGTATTTTTTTCCACAAAAAAAAAGGGTTGATTGTTCGGTGATCATATTCAAAAAAAATTTGGCAATTTTTAAAACTGCTTGGGATCCCCCTGCAAAGGGCAAATCACAATGCTTGGGCTTTTTTTAGGGGTCCATCAAATTCCCCCCTTCTACCCAATTTTTGCCCCAAAAAAAAAGGAAGTTTTTCCTAATTAAATTTAAACACACCTTTTAAAAGGGGGGCGGGTGTCATTAGAAACCCCACCCCTCCTCCCTTACAGAGATGCACAATCACCTGAAAAATTTCGTAATTGGGAGTTGGGTTTTTTTAAGCCTATACAGTTGGAGTAGGAAAAACCCTGGTTTATAAAAAGCATAAAAGTGAAAAAAAAAATACCTTTTGCCCCAAATAATTCTGCACAAAAGTGTAAATTTTTTTGAAAAAAGTGATTTAAATAACCCCTTTTTTGGGGATCCCACGTTTAAAAATTACATTGTGGCAAAAACCCCCCTTTTAAAATTTAAATTTTAAAATTTTTGGGTTACTACAAAGGGAGAATTAAGGAAGGGAGGGGGTTTAAAACCCAAATAAAACCCTGGGTTTTCCCCCTTGTAAAGCTTTTAAAAAGGGCCCCCCCTCCCCCGGAGGTAGCTAAAGAACCCCATGGGCCCCGGGTTTCCCAAAAAATTTAGGGTTGGGGCCCCCCCCTCCTAAAAAAAACAACCCCTCTGTGGACCCCAAAACTTTCAAAAACAGGTTTTTTTTTACTGGAAAATGGCGGATGCCGGGGGTGGTTTGTTTCCCCTGCAGGAAAAATTATTTTTTAAATTTAAAAGGGAAATTTTTCCAAAGAAAAAAAATTAAAAATTTTAATGGGGCCCAAAAAAAAAAGTTTTTACAGGTTTAAAATGTTTTTTCCCTACTTCCCCCCAAAAAAAAAAAAAAAAAGGGGTGAACAAAAAAAAAAATTTTAAAAGGGCCTTTTTTTTTTTTTTATGGGTTTTTGTTTTTTGGGGGTTTATGCTTAAAAAAGTTTTAAAATTTACATTTTTTCTTTTATTTTGTAGGTCAGAAAATTTTTC
>JAODAL010059959.1:0-21163 GCA_025379985.1 Phyllomedusa bahiana | reverse complement strand
TTGAGACGGTGTAGCAGGGATATCATCACGCTGCTTACCCCGTCTCGGGGGCACGGGACCGTCCTCGGGGGCAGGATTGCCGGCTCAGGGTTTCCCACGTCGCAGGGGGGGGGATGAAAAGCGGCGCGTCACCCCCCTGGCGCCCACGTTTATTAAAAAGCGCTCAAAAGCGCTATACAACGGGAGCAGACAGAGGGAATGATCCCCCCTGCCCCTCCCCGCTCGACTGGGGGCCCCCCGGGGAAAACGGCCGCACAGTCAGAAATCGGCGGGGCGCCGCCCCCACTGAGGTGCGCTCCGGCCCACCCCCCCGGGGCCTGGAGCCGCCGAGACTCGGGGCACATGAAATCATTCGGGGCCCGTCCCCGAATAATCTGCCTACGACCCCCCTGGGAGAACACTTGATTACCCCCCATCATTTTTTTTGCGTTTTATCATATGTTTGATTAACTTACCAAATTCCCAAATTTTTTCGTCCTCAAGGCTTTTTCTGATGTTACTTTTCATCTGACATATCTTCCATTGTCAAAGCCAGTTTACTGACAAACTGTAATCATTTAGTGTTTTGTAGCCTTTTTCCCAACTGTTCAAACCCTTGCACTCAAACATCATATAACCCTATATATCATAGAGCTCAGCTTCGCTCCACTATCCTATATATCAGAGTCCTACTTCTCTACTCTATCAAATAATCCTATATATCACAAAACTCATTTACCCTCCTCCACATAAAACCTATATAGCACAGAGTCCACTTCTCTCCTCTACAAAATAACCCCTATATACAAGAGCTCATTCCCCTTATAAAAATCCCTAATATCAAAAAGCCATTTTCCTCCCCTACTATAACCCTATATATCACAAGCTCAGCTTCTCCCCCCTCTTTTTAATAACCCTGAAAACATAGAGCCAGTTTCTCTCTTCTATCATATACCCCCTATATATCACAGAGCTCGCTCCACTTCTCTATCATATAACCCCCTATAAAATCACAGAACCAGCTTCTCCCTTATCAAATAACCCTTACATCACAGAGCTCAGTTTCTCTCTTCTATCATATAGGCCCTTATATCACAGAGCCACTTCTTTCCCCTCACAAAAACCCTATATAACACAAAACTCAGTTTCTCACCATCTATCAATAACCCTATATATCAAAAGCTCACTTTCTCCCCTTTATCATATAACCCTATATAAAAAAAGAGCTCAGCTTCTCCCCTCATCATAAACCCCTATATATCAAGAGCTCACTCTATCCCTCTTCAAAAACCCCTATATACAGAGAGCTAAACTCTTCCCTCTATCATATAACCAAAATTATTAAGTTTGAGAGGGACAAATTCCAACATACAAAGTGGGTTTTGGCTCTAAGTTCTCCGTTAAAAATATTTTGACAATTTAAAATAATTTAGGTGTCTTTTTATTCTTGTACAAACAGCAAAAAATATAAAACAAAAAAATTTAAAATTGCAAAAAATCCAATGCTTTCCTGACCTTTTTGGGTGCTTTTCATCCGGAAGCATATATCAGTCCAAAGCTTTTCCCTTTAAGCTTTTGCCTCTTTAAAAAGATCCACTCCTCCCACACCCAAAAAAAAAATTTTCCGATTTACCACATGGGGATTCGTTTTTAAAACATGCGTTCATTTAGCATATACATTGATATAAAAAAAAAAAAAATAACACGAACATTTCAAATAATACTTAAAGTTTTAAAATTTAAATCACCACAAGGGAGACTTTTAAAATATTAAAATGTTATAAATCTCCCCCCACCACTCGCTTTCAGGTTTGCATATGTTCTGTTTTTATGGAATCTAGAATATCGGAAGACAAAAAAGTAACCTGTCTCCAACACAGTCACTTTTATCTATGGTTTTTAACGCTCTCCAAATATTGAATCCTTTTAAAATTTTTTAACAAACTTCATAAATTTTATTCGCTTCCTTTTCTCCCTAAAAGCATCAATATAGCTAAAATAAAACAATTTAAAATCAATATTGCGGTTTATGTAACTCCAAAAATTTTATATCCACAAAAGTTCTCGTACAGCGTTCACAGCATGATCGATTTCCACTCTCGGCCATGACAGCCTGTTCAGGTGTGCACAACCCGTGACTTTCGGGGGATGCCCATTCCCCAAGCCTCACTCCTTACTAACTGCTTTTTAAAACCTTTAATAGTAATATACATAAACCTTTAAAAAACAAAACATACTAATAACACAAGGGGGCCTTCTAAACATTTTTTTAAACCAGATGGGAAAACCATATCCGACCCAATCACAACTATACTCTGCCTAAATTAAACAAAGGAACTAGGGAGCAAAGAACCCCCTGTCCCAAACAGCCCCAACCCACCCACAATGTAAAAATTTTCCCTTTTTCGCCTAGTAAAGCAAAAAAAAAGGGCCCTTCTATCTGAACACACAGGGGATATCCCCCCTTTGTAAAACCAACACAGAAAAAAACCCCCCAAAATTATTCCCTGCATTCCCCTAAAAATTTAAAAAGGGAGCCTATGTAAAATAAATTTTTTGGGCATTTTATCCTCTTCTATAGGGGTGTTATAAAAATTTAATTCTTTTTTTAAAAACCCCATCCTACAAAAAATCTTATTTAAAACAAAATACAAAATTTTGGCTTTTTGGCGACAAACCCTATTAAATTATTATAAACAACCACGTGGACTATTGAATAAATTTTTGGGGCTTCGTTAAAGTCCACATGGCTGCGGGGTTTTCAACCCGACAAAAACCCCGGTTATATTTCTTTTGCCCACAAGGACTTTTAAAAAAGGGGGGGGGGAATAAAGGGGGGTTTTTTTAAATCAAACAAAGTTGGAAATCGGAACATTTTTAGGCTGATGGGAAATTTAAAATTTCCACGCGTTATTTTAGGTGACAATCTGACAAAATTAATCTTTTACAAATCCTCCATTTTCGGCGCTTTCCTGAAATTTTTGGGGGCCAAACCAAATCACTTAGAGCATAGACCAGGGTAAGCGGGGTGGGCGACTCATGACTGTGATGTGAGGGGTGTAAATTGGTTTGGAAAAAAACCACTTTACCTTTTTTTGGGCATAGAACACTTTTCCTGTTCAGAAATCATCTTTCAGTGTCTCTCACTAGAGCAAACGTGTCAACGTCCCGCCAAAAACACCCTCACCGACACAGTTTTTCTTTTTAAATTTCCTACAGAAAACTTTTCTTTTAGCAGTGAACTTTAAGAATATAAAATTTAAAAGAATTTCAGTTCTTATTAGACAAAAGACTTTTAAAGAAGATCTATTTGCGGTACACCCCCGGGGGGTGGGGGGCGGGGGGCAGGGACGGATGACAGAAAAGACAACAACAGGCGGGCTTTGAAAGGAGGGTGAAAATATTGTCACCCCAGACCCCTGCTTTAAAAACCTGCATTGAAATGACATTTTTTTACCATTTTTTGGCAAGCACACCCGCACCGGGGGAAAAATTTTTACTTTTTATTTTTTTAACCCATTTTTTCCCCAAAGAGCCCCCTTTTTAAAATTTAAAATTTTGGATACAGAAATTTTGTAGTAACTTCGGGGTTTTTAATTTCTTTGGTGAAAAAAAAAACCCCCTTTTTCTTATCCGTATAATTTTTAAAAAAGCTGTATTTCATTTTGGGGCAGCCCAATTTTTTTTCAAAAACCCCACCTTTACTTAGATTAGGATAAAAGAAATTTTTAAAACTGCGGGCCCTTTTTTAATTGGGTTTGCAAAAACCCCCCTTTTCTTATCCGTTTAATTTTTTAAATAGCGTATTTATTTTGGGGGTGCGGCCCATTTTTTTTCAAAGGGGTCCCCTTTTGTTTTTAAAATTTAGGAAACAAACTTTCTAGTAACGTTCCCCATGGGGCCATTGCTTAAAAAAAAATGCAATTCCCACCCTGAAACCCTTTTAAAATTTTTTTTATTGCGCCCGGTAAATCTCATTTTTGGCGAAAGATAGCGAAATTGGGAAAATTTTAAATTTTGTTGAAAACAAATAAATTCCTAGTCAACTGGGCATTGTAAACCCCTGGGACGGGAAGGAAGAACCTGTTTTTTTTTGTCTTACAGTTTTTTCAACCAGAGGGGGGCATTTCAAAAGGTATTTGATAAAAAAACAAAGCTGTTTCTAACCCCTATTGGGCTGGGGAAATTTTAAAGGGATTTAAAAAAAGCTGTGTTTTTCCCCCGTTTTTTCAATAAGAACGTAAAAAACCCCTTTTCCCAAACCCTTTTTAAAATTTTTATCTTTCTGAACAGGAGCGAAATTGCTAGTGGAAAAGCGAGAAAAAAAAGGGGTGGGGCCCATGGGGGAAGATTTTGGAGAAAGGGCCCCTTTCCCAAAGTGTCTGGGAAAAACACCCCAAGCCAGCGTTTTCGTGGGTTTTGCGGGACCGTCAGGCCGTCATCGCTGGGTCGGGGGCCCTGGAATCTCAGTAACAGCGTCGCCAATCTGTTTCTTCAGGGGTTTAAATTGCAACCTGCTTTCCCAGCAGTTTTAAACCTCCTGGGTTCCCCCCAAACCCCACCAAAAAATGTCGTAAATCATCGCAGAAACCTTTCCAAAAAGAAGCAAAAGGCACCCCAAATGTCAACTCGAAATTACCCCCCCCTTTTGGGGGGTAACCCATTTTCTGAAGACCTTTTTTATGACAAAATGGGGGTTGGGGGTCAAAAGGCATTTCAAAAGATAAAGAGTATTAAAGACCGATTACGTTGATTTAATCGCCCATGGGGTTCCGATAGTCGATATGGGCCCAAATTATAAATAAGATATCCGATATTTCATAAAGTTTAAATCGCCTGACCTTTAAAAGGGTCTATGGGGAGAAAACAACCCCTTTCCCTTTCTTCCCACCCAAACAGGGCGGGAGAAGCGGGAAATTAACATCCACAACATTTGGATATTTGCAACATTTTTTGGGCAAAAACCCCTTAGGTTTTTAAAAAAAACACGAAAAAAAGTCACCCGACCATTTTAAATATCCCTGTCTTGTACCCCAGCCGGCCTTTAAAACCCGCATCATCCACAAAAATTTAAATGCCAGGGGAAAGGGAAATATGATTTTTAACCATCCAAATTTTAACCCTTTAACTGGACATTTTAATATCCCTGTCCCTGGAACCAGCATAGCCCCAAAACCTCCTGACCCCCGGGTTTTAAAAAAAACCGGGAAAAAGGGTTCCCCTTTTAACTAACCCTTTTTTTTTGAAAATGGGCAATTTTCTATTTTCTGGTTTCCCTTTTCCGCAGTATGACCATTAAACCTTTTGACCCACAATTAAAAATGCTGGAAAAAGGGGTTCCCTTTTAAACCACCATTTTTGCGAAAAAACAATTTAAATTTTAACCTGTCCCCCCGGGGCCCCACATGAGCCCCCAAAACCCGCAAAGACCCCCACATTTTAAAAAATTTTCCCGGGAAAAAAGGGGTCTTTCAACCACCTTTTTTGTTTCAATGGATATAGACCCAACCTGTCCTGGGGCCCCAGCATGACCCCTAAACCTGTTTTTAAACCCCAGATCACAAAGTGGCACAATTTCTATTTTTTTACAGTGAGTCCCCCATTTTGTAAAATTTTTTGGTAAATGACATTTGTTTTTCAGAAATTTTTTTAGGGAAGTTTTAATTTTTTTAGCTTTAAAATTTTTTACCATTTTGCTTTTTTTTCAAATGGGGATTTAAAAAAACAACCCTACACCCCCCCCGCAGTTTTAAAGTATTTTTTTTTTAAAGTGTTTGAAGTGTTAATTTTTTTCCGCCCCACCCCATAATTTAAAAACAAATGTCCCAATCATCCCCCAAAACACTTCCCTTAATTTTAGAAGACATTTGCCCTCCCCGGGTTCTTTAGAAATGATTTTTTTTTTTTAGCCAATCAAATTCAATGGGTTTTATGTTTTCTCCAAAACCTTCTTCATTGATTAAAACGACTCCCCGGAGATCAAAAAGATGCACCCCAAAAGTGACTCCAGGCCCCCCAAAAAATTTAAACCTCAAATTGTGCAATTTTTGTCCACCCTGGGCCCCTTTTTGGAAAAATACTTAACCTCAACCGGGGGAAAAACCCCCTTTTTTCAAAATCTGAGGTCCTTTTTATCAACAAAGCTTGAAATGACCAAAAGTGAAAAAAAAAACCTGTCCCGAAAAGTAAAAACGGGATAAAAAAAGGTATTTTTTGGCACCTATAAAATTTACCTGTGGTGACTACAAAAAAATTTCTTTTAAAACAAATTTTTCTTCAAAGGGGGCCCCTAACAACACAGCTGGCCTGCGCCAAATGAAAAAAACACGTATCTGAAAAGTATATGGGGTAATTTAAAAGGTATTTTTTTTGGGGGACCTACAACCTGTGGTGACTACAAAATTGCTGTATTGAAATTTAACTGCAAGGTGGCTATATCAACAAAGCGGACCCGGGCACAATTGAAAAAGAAAACCTATCTGAAAAAATAAAATTGAAATTAAAAGGGGGTTTTGAAACCCAAAAAAATAGACTTGCAGTTACTAGAAAAGATCTGTATCCTAATAAAGGCAAACAATGTCAAACAAAGTTTTGGCTGTACAATATCCAGTATCCTTTATAGAGCTTTTGTTCCGCCCGCGGGCACCTCCCCCCTCCCCCCAAAAAAATTAAAAAAAGCGATAATTCTCCTTTAAAATTCTCTGCCTAACTACCTAAAAACTGCAAATCTCGATCTAACTAATTTTTAAGGATCACACTAAAAGGGAGGGAAATGTCTCTGTAAAAAATAGAATAATTTTCGCTGGAACTGTTTTTCTGAAGGGGTTTGGACAAGGGGGGCAGAGCGCACGTCCTAAAAGCATGATTTGCTGAAAATACTGATCATGAACAGGGAAAAGGGGTTTTTCTATGTAAAACAAGTCCATTTATTTTTTTTCCCGCCAATCGCAACCATACACCCTCCCATCAAGACGGCGCACACACATCTCACCCTGCTCCCATTCTGTAAGCTTTTATTTGCTGGGTGCCAAAAAGGGCAAAAGCTCCGAAAATGGGGGCAAAATAAATAGAAATTAAAAGGGACAGAATTTTCACCCAAATTAAACGCGTGAAACTAAAAAAAATCTGATCAACAAAAATTTCCGTGCCGATTTCAACTTTGTCGATAATAATCGCTCAACACTAACAAGAGGCCAAAGAGGACGATTTTTTTCTGCTCTGACGCCCAATTGCTGATGCCATCAGAGGAGGAGAAGGAAGCTGGTCAGTCGTCACAAATCCCGAGCGGTCGGCAACACCTTGCAGTGCCTGTTGCATTAGCCCGCGCTCCAGGTTTGCAGAATGTCAGGACAGGAAGTCACCTGTTTTTGATGATGATTGATGATGATGACGACATTCCCGGGTCCAACATGGTCTTTTCAGCAGAATTTGCTTGTGAGCGCTTCATCACTGGACGAGGAGGAAGACGATGGGGTAGTGTCAGTATGGGTCCCGCCTTAAAAAGGGAGAGTGCTGTCGCACAAGTCCGCTGAGATTATTCTGCCAGCCACGATCAGCGGAAACTTAGCTCCTCGCTTATCGCCGTCGAAGAGGTCCAGGACCTCTCAAGCCTGGGCCTTTTCGAGCAAGCCTCTGTTTCACCCAGCGATGTCATATGCTGCCTTTGCCTAAACGATCAGTAGAGGCAAGAACCCTAGGTGTTTAACCACCACCAACATGTCTAGTCACATGCAGCGAATGCATGAGTTGAAATGGAGGCAACATTTGGGCCCAAAAAAAGGGGCCACACCGATGCCGGGCTTCCAACCATTTGCCCACACCCTCAGTCTCCGCCTCCTGCTCCTCCTCACCACCAAGCTTTTCCTCAGCTGCCAATGTCTCTAGAGCCCATGATCAGGGATCAGCCTCCGCTTCAGCCTCCACCGTCCCCCTGAGTACCTCCAAAAGACCATCCTTCCCCTTCTCCTTCCACCAGTTTGACGACCTGCAAAGCCGTACAGCGGTAGTCTAGCAGCCAGCCTTATGTCCTACAGGTTGGGAGCAGAAGAAACACTTTAACCCAAACCATCCAAAGCCAAAGCCTGAATGTCGCATTGCCAGGCTTTTGGCCTTGGAAATGTTCCCTTTCCGTCTGGTGGACACAGATGGTTCCGCCATGTCATGGCTCTTGCCTGCCCCCAATACCAGATGCCGAGCAGGCATTTCTTTTCCAGAAAAGCCATCCCTCCCCTTTGGCCAGCCACGTGTCATCTAAAATTTTCAAGCACGGTTGTCTGCATCTGTGTACGGCAAAGTCAATCTGAACACGGATACATGGATTAGTAAGCACGGCCAGAGGCGCTATATCTCTGTGACAGCTGGGTGGATGTCTCTGGTGGTAACGGTGGCTCTCAGGCTCGGCGTACGCTCTTCAAAACCGCAGGGATGGTGCAGGGTTCATTCCCCCAAGGTCCACTGGTAGCATCACGTGCCCAGAGAAACCAGGCCGTGTTGAAATTTTTTTAATGTCAATGTCCAGTTCAACTAAAATGTGGTTCAAAGACTCTTTTTCCGGCACTTTTTAATCTGTGGATCAGACGGGTTTTTTATGGTCATACTGCGGCCAGGACAGGTATAGCCCAATGTCCATTCAATTAAATGGTGGTTGAAAAACTCCTTTTTCCGGCACTTTTTAATCTGTGGGTCATGCAGTTTAATGGTCATACTGCGGTCCAGGACAGGGATAGTCAATGTCCAGTTCAACTAAAATAGTGGTTTGAAAGACTCCTTTTTCCGGCACTTTTTTTAACCTGGGGGTCTTGCAGGTTTGGGTCTCATGCTGTGGCCAGGACAGGGAAAAGTCAATGTCCAGTTCAAACTAAAATGGTGTTCAAAGACTCCTTTTTCCGGCACTTTTTAATCGTGGGTTCAGACAGGTTTAAGGGTCATGCTGCGTTTCCAGGACAGGGATATTCGATGTCCAGTTCAAGTAAAATGATGGTTCAAAAATACTGCCTTCTAGCACTTTTTAATTTGGGGTCCCTGCAAGTTTAAGGGTCATGCTGTGGTTTCAAGACAGGGATAGTGAATGGTCTGTGACTTTTTTTTTCTTGGCTTTTATAACCTAAGTATGTTGCCTAAGATTAGCAAGTATCCATTTTACTCTTGTGGATGTTAATTCCAGCTTCTACAGCCCTGTTTGGGTGTAAGAATGAAGGTGTTGTTCCTCTCCCATAGACTTTAATGGTCATTGGCAATAATCTGTTATCGACTATCGGAAATCGTCATGATAATTGCCGATATCGACTATCGAATCGATAACGATAGTTGACACAATCGCTCATCACTACTTGTAGCCTATTATGAATATCTTCTCTAATTTCTTCAATCGACTGTACTGTATATATTGGTGTCTCCTCTGCATGGTTTTCCACACAATGTCTAGATAAACCATATGGAAGAGACTTCATTTTAATTCGATACCCATGATTATCGATTCGCGTCGACACCTTTGTTGTCGTACATCCAACGTATTGCAGCCTGCACTGACATGTAATTAAAAAAATCACACACGTCGAGCTGCAAGACTTCAGAGATTGCATTCTAAACGTTTCCCAAGTGACAGATGAAGTGAAACATTTCCCACTTTTCAATATTGTGCAACATTTGCATCTTCGGGAGCCACATGGATAAGCTGGCGAAGTCTAGATGGCGCTAAAGAGTATTTAAGAGTTTTTGCCCTCCGATAAGTGATGTGGTTTGATAGGTAATAAATAGTGTTGAGGGGATTGCATTGGGCTACAAAATCAAATCGATGGGCGATAGTGGGCCGCTTGGGAATTAAGGTTTTTCGTTGTGAGCATCGATTTGAGCGATTCCATTAAAGTCTATGGGGGGGAGAAACCCAAAAACCTTCATTATTAACCCAAACGGGGGGGGAAAAAGAAGCTGAAAATTAACATCCAAAAACTTTAAATGGATCGAAATACATTTTTGGCAACACACTTGGGTTTTAAAAAAGTCCAAAAAAAAAGTCACAGCCCAAATTTACTATCCCTGTCTTGTACCACCCCCCCCCTTTAAAAACCTGCATCCCCCAAAAAATTAAAAAAAGTGCCAGAAGGCAGTATGATTTGAACCATCATGTTATTGAATGGACATTGAATATCCCGTCCTGGAACGCAGCTTTGACCCCCAAACCTGCTTTGCCCCCCACATTTAAAAAGTGCCGGAAAAAGGGGGTCTTTAAACCCCACCATTTTTTTTTAAAAAGGACATTGATATATGTCCGGGGCCACAGCTGACCCCCAAACCCTGCTCCCCCCACTTTTAAAAAAGTCCCGGAAAAAAAGGGGGTCTTTAAACCCCAACCATTTTAGTTTCACGGGGACATTGACTATCCCTGCCCGGGGGCCACAGCATGACCCCCAAACCTGCGGGACCCCCACTTTTAAAAAAATGCCGCAAAAAGGGATTTTTTTTAACCACCTTTTTTAGTTAAAAGGGGACATTGACTATACATGTCCTGGGCCACAGCATGACCCCCAAACCTGTTTGACCCCCACTTTTTAAAAGGGTGGGGAAAAAAGGAGTCTTTAAACCCACCATTTTAGTTTCAGGGGGGAAAATTGACTATACCGGGCCCGGGGCCACAGCATGACCCGGGCCGGAGTTAAGTGGGTGGGGTTTGAAACCCCAGGCTGGCGGTCCGTCATCTTTTAAAAAAGGGCAGGTTAAAATTTGCCCTGTTGAGGGCAGCAACGAAAACTGTTTTTGTGAAGCAGAGTGCGGAAGCGGAAGTGTGAAAAATCCAGCCTTCCTCTTTTAACCGGGTAAATCCCCGGGGTGGGTTTGGCCCCCCCGTATGGTGTGGACCAATTGGGGCTTAATTTGGGAAAATACTGGGTGGTTAACGCTCCTGTTACCCCCGGGGCCCCTTTTTATCTTGGTTCTTTTTCTCATTTTACTAAACGTGCTGGGGGGAAATGGCCCTCTGTACTTTGTTTTTTGTTGTGCTCCAAAATCCATGTTCTTGAAAAAAACCTACATTGGTCAAGTTTTCCGTACCTCCCTTGTACAATTCAAAAGGAAATTTTTTTAACAGCTATTTTTTTCATGGCAAGTTTTTTAGTTTTTTAATTCTAAAAAAAACTTTTTTAAAATGGGAAATGGACCCCAAACCATGTCTTTGTTTCTCTTTTTTCTTGTATTAAATGGGTTGTCTCTTTCAGGGATTGATAGCTATGTTAAAGATCTTAAAAAAACAAAAGTTTTTTTGCAATATGTGTCCTTTTAACAGTGTCCTACCTTTTTCCTGTTTCGGGACAGAAACCATCACCCTTGGGGCCATTTTTAAAATTTTCCCAAGAAAAAATGTTGTTAAAAACAAATTTTTTAGAAATAGGATTGTATTTAAAAGCTGCTTGTCACAGCAAAATCCCCCCAAAAATTAAAGCATGACCCTTGACCCATTTTTGGTAAATTTGGGTGAAGAAAAAATGTCTGTTAGAAAAAAATTTTTTTTTTAAAATAGGGTCTGTATATTGCGCTTTTAAAAGGGCGAGGGCCCAAAAAAAATTATAAAAAGGGACTTTCACCAAACTGTTAAAAATTGTGAGGGAAAAATTTCCCACTTAAAACCCCCATTTTATTCCAAAGGACCTTTAATTATAGCTGAAATCCACAGAAAAAGCCCCCAAAAAAATTAAAAAATATGACTTCTCAGCCACTTTTAAAAAAATTGTGAGGGAGAAATCCCACTTAGAAGTCACATTTCTTTTCCCAAAAGGCCATGATTATTGCTGTATCTCCCGCAACAGGGGAACCAAAAAACCATTGAAAATTGGGGAAAAATTTTTAAAGGGATAAAGTGAGAAAAGGAATCCCCGGGTTTTGGGTCATGAAACCTTGCTGTTTTTTACGTCTATTTCAAGAAAAAACCATCAAAAGGGAAAGGGTTGGGAAAAGGGGAAAAAAATTGCAGTAAAAAAATGATTTTTTAAAAAAAAAGTTTTCAAGGGGCCCCATTTCTGTTTAAAAGGAATGTAAAGTAGCCGGGCAACTAATGGGGTGACCTCGGAAATTTGGGGGGCCACAACATCATAAAGAGATCCTTGCCTGATTCATCTTGATGAAAGTTAAACGACCCACTTTTATCTTTTGGAAACCCGGGAAAGCGTTTTTCTGTAATGATCCTCCAGCTGTGCTGAAAGGTTTCCGCTCAGATATGAGGGCTGGCTGCTGGGCAGGGACAACCCCTCTATGGGGGTGAGAGCCAGTTTCGGGCCATTGTCCTTTTTTTGGAAAACCAAGAAGTCTAGGGGGGCCCCGGGAAAAACATGAAAAAAACATGGGGTTGTTGGGGACGAGATAGTCGTGCACCATGATTTTAAAAGTATCTCTGTGTGTTGGAGGTGGCCCTGAATTGCATGCGTTGGTGAGGTGGAAAACAAAGTTTCCCAGAGGTCCCCATTAGGCTTTTTTTTTTTTTTTTTTTTTTTTTTGCCCCCTTCCCTGCTGCTGCCGCTACCCCAAATTGGAACTTACTGTTTGCAGTGTAAAGTTGTTCCACCGTGTTTTTGGGGGGAACGTAAAGCAAGGGCCAAAAAAGATGTCTCCAGTTGTTTCAATCAGAAAGGTCCCCTTTTCCCTGCTTTTTTAATCTCTATTTGGGTGGGTGGAAGGAAAGTGCTAAATTTTTGTTTTGTCCCGGGGATCCGGAGGGTGGCCCCCAGTAATGTTGTTCATTTTGAGGGCCTTTAAATCCCGGGAAATCATGTTGGAGGAAATGGGGGAATCCAAGCACTCATGTGGAAAATGGGCCTTGTTTTCCCCCAAGTCTGGGTCGGGGGAATAGAAAAGATTTTCCCTCATCTTCTCCTCCTCCCAAAGTGCCCCAAACCTTTTCCCAAGGCGGGGAAAGCCCGGTAACATCGGTGTCTAGGAATACCTCCCCCCACCCCTCCCCCGCTGCCCCCGGGGCACAGCTTCAACACGGGCCCTGGTTTGGGCTGAGATGATGCCCCCTGAGAGTTGATGCCCACCTTGAACTAGTCTGGACCCCGAACCATTTGCCTAATGAAGACGTAAAAATTGTGAAAACTTTTCGGGCCTTGTGGAATTTGACGGGGAGAAAGGGTCCGTGTCCGCATCTGTGTCCGTCTCCTCCTCCGTCCCCTGGGGGACCCGTTGTTTTAGAGTGTCCAAAAGATCGTTCCAGAAACTAAGGGTCACCACAATGCTCATGTTATTTAAGGGGATTGTCCCCATGGAAACCCTTTTTTGGTTTGGGTTTTCAAAAAAATGGCAAAAGGGTGGGGCAGAGCTCTTTCACCGCCTCCCCCCCCTTTGGTGGTTCAAAACCCCCCAGGGGCCGTACCCTGCCCTTTTAGGCCATGTGTAATTTGTACTGGGGGGGTAATGGATTGCGTGCTGCCACAATGCTGGAGCATGTGGAGGGTGGAATTCCAGCGTGTTTCCCGTAACAAGGGGAAAGGGGTTTAAGGGGAGGGCGAGTGAGCTGCAAAGCAGCCAAAAGGGGGGTTTAAAACAGGGTGGGGAACGGGGGAAAATGCGGGAAATCAGACCCCGAGCCTTCTTCAGCAGGGGGCCCGTCCCGGAACCCCCCCCCGGGTAGCCTTTAGAAAAATTTCTGGACGACAAGGTTCTTGGGCATGTGCCCGGCAAGGGTGTGCCCCCAGCCTACCCTTCTTTAAAGGGGGGCCAGCAATTTTTGCCCTTTATCGCCAAAACCAATTGGGGCCCGGCCCAAAGGGTTTTTGGGCACCCCCGCCACGCCCCGGTCCGTTGCTTAGAGCCGTCCCAAAAGCTCCTTTACCCGTGTGTGGACGGCCCCAAGGCAGATTAATTTTTAAAACGGCCTGGTGTTTTCTGGGAGTTTATGCCACCAAAAGGACCTTGGGGGAAAGAGCCTGCCCCCAAACCCTGGCCGTTTTTTAAGAGCGTGCGCCCAGCCTGAGAGCCCCCCGTCACCCCCAGAGGGCTCCACCCCGCTCCCCCCAGTGAGCTGTCACTGGATTTTAGCGGGCCCTTTGGGCCCTTTTCTTTTCTAGTCCCTGTGGGGCGGTGGTGAGATGGATTTTCCCGGGCACGATGAGAAACGCACTTGAAATTTTAGATGACCGTGGCTGGCAGGGGGAGGGACGGCTTTTTTGGCAAAAAATGCCTGTCGGCATCTGGTTTTTGGGGGAGGCCCAAGGGGGCCTGACGTGGCGGAACCCTTTTGTTTTCCACCAGACGGGAAAAAACAACATTTCCAAAAAAAGGGCCCAAAAAAACCTTTGGGAATGCCGAAATTCAGGCTTTTTGGGTTTGGGATGGTTTGGGTTTAAAAATGTTTCTTCTGTTCCCCAAAATGGAAGACAGAAGGCTGGTGCTAGAAAGGGCCCCTGTACGGGGTGCAGGTCGTCAAACGGCGGAAGGAGAAAAGGGGAAAGGGTGGGTCTTGGTGGTGTGGTGGTCTTTGGGCGGGGTGGAGGGTGAAGGGGGTGATCCCCCGATCATGAATTGAGAGACCCTGGGCAGCGGGGAACGCTTGGGGGTGGCGGGGAGGAGGAGGCGGGGGAAGAGGGTGTGACAGTGGTTGGAGGCCCGGCGGGGTTGGCCTTTTTTTGGGAAAATGTTCCCTCATTTCAAAAATGCAAATTTGCTGCATGTGGGTTTGGGCATTTGGGGGTGGTTAAACCCCTTAAGGTTCTTGCCTTTACTTATGGGGTTTACGGCAAAGGCGGCATATGGGCATCGCTGGGTTTAATCAGAGGTTGTCAAAGAAGGCCCAGGCTTGAGGGTCCTGGGAACCTTTTTGACGGGGGATAAGGAGGGGGGGGGCGGGGTTTTCGCTGAAGTGGCTGGCGGAATCATTTTCAGGGACTTCTTTCGACCGCCCCCTTTCCCCTTTTTTTTTGGGGGGGGACCGGGATTGGGCACTCCCCCATCGTCTTCCTCCCCGTCCACCCGATGAAGCGCTCGCAAGCAAATTCTGCGGAAAAAAAACCAGGAAGGATCCCCAAAAGTCTCATCTTTATCATCATCTTTTAACACAGGTGGGGCTTTGGGCGTCCTGACTTTCGCATCCAGAAGCCCGCGGGCTACAAGGGAAAGGGGCCCCCTGCAAGGGGTTGCCGGGCCGCCCCGGGGTTTTTGCCCATTTACCGGCTTCCTTCCCCCTCCTCTTTTGGGGGCATAGTAACTGGGGTTTAGAGAGAAATAAAACATCCTCTTGATCTTTTAACATGCCCCTTTTGACCCCCAAAACCCCATTTTGTCATAAAAAGGTTTTTTCGGGGCAATTTGGGTTATCCCCAGTGGTGGGTACACGAGTTGACATTTGGGCTGCTTCATGTTGGAAAGGATGTGTGGATTCTGATGGGCGCTTTGTGGGGCCCGGGCTGGGGGGCGAGGGGGGTTAAAACTGCTAGATGCAGGTTGCTTTTAAACCCCTGAAGGGGCAGATTGGGGACGATGTTGTTATTAGATTCAAAAGGGCCCCCGACCCAGCGATTGGGAAGGGGCCCGGGCGGTCCCGCCACTGACGATCCGTGGCATGCGTGTTGTCGCAGCACTGGAAGGAGCACCTTCTCTCGTACCTCTACCTCCATGTGTACCCCCCCCTTTTCTCGCTTTAAACCCCCTGCATTTTTGCTCCATGCCAGAAAATATTTAAAAAATTTTAGAAGGTATGGAATAGTTTTGGGGAAAAACTCTTATTTAAAAAACGGCAAATCACGCTATTCTTTAAATCCCCCTTTAAACAAAACAAAAATTTCTGGATTCAAATTTAACTGCAAAAGGGGTCTTCAAAAATTGGAATGGGGAAAATTCAAAAAAAACTTTTCGGGTTTTTTTTGGGGATAAAAAAATGGTATTTTTTGCACCTTTCAATTCAAACCCCGTGGGGGAATATAGAATTGAGTTTTAAGGGTTTACGTAGGGTGCTGTGTCAATGAAAAGTATGGGTGCGCAAAAGGGCAAAAAAAAACGTAACTGTTATGTTTTGATATAATTAAAAATGAAATTTTTTTCAAACCCTTTTAATTCACCCGTGGTGAATATAGGGAAATTTCTGTTTTAAGATTTTCGTAGATGCTGCGTAATGAACCGTACTGGGTTTCGGGAAAAGTAAAAAAAAAAAGTAACTGTTTTGTTTTGAATTTTAATAAAACTGTATTTTTTGCACCTTTCAAAATTTACCTGTGGTGAATTTTTAGAATTTCTGTTTTAAGATTTTTCGTAGATGCTGCGTAAAAGAACAGTTTCTGGGGCGCAAAAGTCAAAAACACTAACTGTTATGTTTTGATATAATAAACTGTATTTTTTTCACCCCTTTTAATTTTAACCCGTGGTGAATTAGAAATTGTGTTTTAAAATTTACGGGGGATGCTGCTTTAATGAAAAAGTACTGGGTGGGGAAAAAATCAAAAAAAAACCCTAATGTTATGTTTTGATATAAAAAAAAACGGGATTTTTTGCACCTTTCAATTCACCTGTGGGGGAAAAAAGAAAATTTCTGTTTTAAGATTTAGTAGATGCTGCGTCAATGAAAAAAGTATGGGTGCGCAAAAGTCAAAAAAACTTTAATGTTATGTTTTGATTTTTAAAAAAACTGTAAATTTTTTTTTCCCCTTTTAATTCCCCCTGTGGGGGAAAATAGGGAAATTTCTGTTTTAAAATTTACGTAGATGCTGCGTCAATGAACAGTATGGGTGCGGGAAAAAATCAAAAAAAAACGTTAATGTTATGTTTTGATATTTAAAAAAATTTTATTTTTTTTACCCTTTTAATTAACCCGTGGTGAATATAGGGTTTTCTGTTTTAAGATTTACGTTTATTTCTTTCGTCAAAAGAAAAAAATTGGGTGCGAAAAGTCAAAAAAAAAGTAACTGTTATGTTTTTTATAATTCACGGTATTTTTTTCCCTTTCCCAAATTTACCTTTTGGTGAATATAGAATTGTGTTTTAAAAATTTACGTTTGATGTGCGTCCCAAAGGGAAAAGTACTGGGTCGCCCAAATCAAAAAAAACGTATCTGTTTTTGTTTTCGTATAATTAAAGGTATTTTTTTGACCTTTCAATTCAAACCCGGGGTGAAAATTTTGAAAATTTCTGTTTTAAGGGTTTACGTAGATCTGAGGGCAATGAACAGTACTGGGTTTCGCAAAAAATCAAAAAAACGTAACTGTGATGTTTTCGTACGATAAACGGTATTTTTGGAACAAACAACCTTTTGTGAGTGCTGACTACAAAAATTGCTGGATTGTAATTTAAAGTGCAAGGTTGAAATATAAACAGTCAAAGGGGGGAAAGGGGGAAAATTGAACACCCTTTTTGAAATGTTTTGATAATAAAAGTGGAGTTTTTTCGCTAACAAAGAGAACCCGCCCAAATTTCTAGAAAAGTTTTTTATCCAATTTAAGTTTTAGATGCCCAAAATCCAGGAAATACTTAATAGCAAAATGTTTAAAAAAAAAAGATATTCCACGACAATATCTACACTTTAAGGGTTTTTGGGGAATTTTTTCCAATGTTCTTTTAAGATAGAGCTTTTTTTTGTGTTTTCCCCCCCCCCCCCCCCCCCCCCCCCCCCCCCCCCCCCCCCCCCTTTTTAACACCGGTAGATGCTGCTTTAAAATTCCCTAGCTAACTACATAAAAACTTTCAAATCTTTAATATAACTAAAAATTGGGGAAGGGTCACAGCTAATAGCAGGGGGTTTCTCTGTGCAGAAATAGCTAATTTCGCTGCGCTGTGTGGCCACAGGGCAGGGCGAAAGTCCTTCCCTATGAGACGCTGAGAGAAAATGAGGCGGGAAACGGGAAAACCGCTTTTTCTAGGGTAAAAGGGAGGTCATGTGATTTTTCCAGAAAATCGAAACCATAACCCCCCAGTAATGACGTCGCACACACATCCACCCTGCTTTTTTCTTTTAATATGATTTGCGGGCCCCGCCAAAATTAAAAGGAAAGCCCCAAAAAAGGGGCGCGATTTAATAGATGATGCCCCAGTTTTTTAAAACCTTAATTATCGAATGATCGGGAAAATTTCGATCACCAAAAAAACCTTGCCGATTTAAAACCTTTGTCGATAAAAATCGCCCCCAACACTAGTAAAAAAGGTTTTGGGAAATTGGACCCTGCAAAAAGGAAATATTCCAATGTTTAAAATTTTAACCAATTCAAAAATCGGCCCAAAAATTAAGCAAAAATCATTATAAACCAACAACAAATACCAATGAAAAAAATATTTGATACTCAAATATTAAGCAAAACCCATAATTTTATTAAAAAAATTCTTAAAATACAAAAATAAACAAAATATAGACCAACTATCACAAAAAAACCCCAAATTTTAAAAAAAAATTAAAAAAATCAAAATACCCCCCACATAAAATTATAGGGGGGCCCAAAATCCACCCCAATGAATAATCAAGATGCCCAGGGAAAGATGAAAAAAAAATATTTTAACAAAATCAATTTATTTTAAAAAAATAAAAATTTGCATCAAACCAGATAAAGAAAAAGATACAATACCATAAATTTCAACCCATTCCCAAAATTTGGTGGTTATGTCACCAAGGAGGGTATTGCCTCGGGGGCCGGTTTCGCCCCCAGTCTTTTGAAAAAGCTGGCGGGGGAAAAGGGGGTCGAGGCTAAACCCCCCTTGGTAAATATAAACCATTTTTTGGTACCCCCCCCCCCCATTTATTTTTTTATGTGGGGGGTTGGGTTTTTTGCCCCCGTTTTTTTAAATTTCATTTTTAGTTGTTTTTTTTTTTTTGGGATAGTTGGTTAAAATATTTTGTTTGTTTTTTTGTATGTTAAGATTTTTGTAATAAAATTATGGATTTGCTTAATATTTGAGTATCATTATATTTTTTCATTGGTATTTATTCCAATTTTTAGCCAGAATCTCATAAAATTCCTGGTGTTGGGAATTAAATGTCGTTACAAAATTAAATTTCCGATTTTTCTTCTCCACTGTTTTACTATTGTCTCCTGTGGAAGATTTGGAATTCAAACATGCTTGTTGAGTTGACTTTCTCCAAAAAATTTTGAAAGGATTTTGCCGTCTTGATGGTAAAGATTAAATCCAAGAAGCAAATCTCCTTTTTATCCCACATTTGTGTAAAAAGAAAAAACCCCCTTTTTTTGCTTTTGAGATATGAAAGAAAATTCTTCAATGAGTTCTGTCTCCTTTCCCAAATAAAGATCAAATTGTCTATATAACATCTAAAGAACTTGATGTTTACAGAAAACTTATTGAGAAAAAAAAATGAATATTTGAAGAAATAAACCCATATGTAGATTGGCATACATGGGGGGAAAATGGGTCCCCCCACCCGTACCTACTTGTTGAAATTTTAGTAAAAATGGTCATATTTTAAAATTTGTTTTTAGAAAGAATCTCTTAAACCCTTTCCCAAAAGGGAAATTTATTTTTTTTGGAAAAGAATATTTTCTCTTTTCTGAGAAAGAAATCAACTGTCTCTAATCCAAACTATGTTTTTTATAAATTTGTTTTATAGTGATGTTACCCTAAAAGGGGAAAAAAACATAGGAAATTTTTTCCATTCAAAAACCCATCAATTCTTTAAGTACCATGTTGAGGGCTTTTAGATAACCCTTTTTTGACTTGGACACAGAGCTCAGCTCCTTCCCCTTTTCATATAACCCTATATATTTTACCCGAGCTCAGCTCCTCTCCTCTATTATATCAACCCCTTTTTATCCCCAGAGCTTAGCCCTTTTCTCCCTTTTTATACATCCTGCTCTCAGATAACACAGAATTAACCACCTGACAGGTTTCCTTTAAGAGCTTAGTAATTATATACTAAATTACTGATCAAAGTTATATCTATTTCTATAAGAAAATAAACTGATAAAATATTTCATTAGTTACTGACTATTTCTATATAATTAATTGAAAACCAAATTTCCCTGTGACCCCAAAAAATCTGTTGCGACCCCAGTGGGTTTCTAAAATTATTTTCTCTGTTTGTGTTGAGAGAAATTTTTTATGAGGACAAAAAAATTCATATCTCTCCTTTCATGTATTCAAGATTTTGAAGGATTTTTAACAGTTTTGGGGGGAAAAGTAATTTTTAAAAAAAAATTAAAAAAGTCCCTTTTTTTTGAGAATTCAAGGGCTAATGATTTGGGGATTTACTTCTTTTAATTTTCTTCTTTTTGTTTGTCTAATTGTGATGGCAGCATTGTCCTGTATAAATCTATTATTTATATTATTATTATTATTTCTAAAAACCCGTTCAGTCGGATATTGCCCAAGGGGTTAGGAGTTTAAAACTCAACACCCCGGTTTTAAATAAAAGAAAACTAGCAAAGTAAATAAAAAAATGGGGCCCTTTGGGTATGGATTTTAAAATTTTGCCACCTTTCCTTTGGGGTTTGAAAGGGCCCCGGGGTTTTTTTCACCTTTTTTTTTGACCCTTAGAGGGGCCCAAACCCCAACCCGGGATTTTCACTGTTTTTTTTGGCCAAGGTTTTTATGGCCGCCGGGGGATGGCTTTTTTTCCGCAGTTAGGGGAAAAAAACCTCCAATTCACTTTTAGTGTTCTTTTTCTGCCCGAAAAAATGGGAGGAAGAAAAAAAACATGCTCCAAAGTTTTTTTGGGACCCCCGGTTTGGGTTTAAAAAACCCCCTGGTGGGAAAACCCCTGCAATGGGGGGTCGCTGCACGGATTTTCCAAGACGGGCCAAATTTTAAAATTTATCAGTCCATTTTTCAGGGGTTTTCAAAAACCGAAAATTTATCTGTAAAAAGCCGTCCCAAAAACCCCTTTTTGTGGGGACAAGGTTTTTAGTCTTATTCTAAAAAACCCCTTTATTGCTTTAAAACTGCCCCTTCCCCTGTGGAAAAAAAATTTTTCCCCCCCTTTTTTAAAAAAAGAATCAGGCACTTTGGGAGGGTTTCTCTTCAAAAAATAGTCAAAGGGTTTGGGGCCCGTTGAACTTTTTTCCCCTTTCTACCCACTGAAAAAAAAAAAAAAATTTTTTGAAAGGAAATTTTTTTTCGGCGAATTTCAAAAAGTGTATATTATTGTGTATGTTTTATCGAAAATTTAACCTAAAACCCCTAAATAAAAAAAAAAAAATTTTTTTTGGGGGTTGTCTGGGAAAATCAATTTTTAAAAATTTTTTAAATTTTTAAAAACTTTTTTTTTTTTTTAAAA
>JAODAL010059958.1:0-21163 GCA_025379985.1 Phyllomedusa bahiana | reverse complement strand
GAAAGCGCGACCCGGGTCTGGACTGCCTGCTGAGGAAGTCTCGAGGTCTGAGCTCAAACTTTCGCCATTCGCACAATGCTTCGTCCCGGCTGGCTGCGTTGGCAACACGCTGGAATTCCACCTTCCACAAGCTCCAGCGATTGTGGCAGCAGCGCAATGCCATTACGCAGTACGAAGTGACACATGGCCTGACAAGCAGCGGTGCGGACCTCGGGGTGTTGAGCCACCGAGAGTGGAGGCAGGTGAAAGAGCTCTGCACCATCCTTGCCAGTTTTGAAGAAGCCACGAAAATGATCAGTGCGGACAATGCCTTGTCAGCATGAGCATTGTGGTGATCTTAGTTCGGGAAATGATCGTTGGACACTCTGAAGCAGCAGGTCCCACCAGCGACGGAGGAGGAGACGGACACAGATGCGGACACAGAGCCTTTCTCTCCGTCGAATCCAGAAGGCCCGACAGTTTCACAAATTTATCAGTCTTCATTAGGCAGTGGTTCGGGGTCCAGGGCTAGTGCAAGGTGGTGCCTCAGCTCTCAGGGTACAGCATCTGAGGCAAGTCAGGGCTGTGTAGAAGCTGAGGTGGAGGAAGCGGAGGAGGAAGATGAGGTGTTCCTGGACACCGACGTTACCGATGTCCCTGCCTTGGAAAGAGGTTGGCATGGATTTGAGGCGGAGGAGGAAGATGAGGAAGATCAGTTTGCTAGTGCCCCTCGACAGGGCCGTCTTAACAGCACTATGGGCCCCTGGGCAGAGAGGTATACTTGGCCCCCCCCCCAAAAAAAAAAAAAAAAAAAACTCAAAGAAACAGCTATAAACATTACCAGCTCCGGTCACCATTACATGACAGAGACCACAGCACTGATAAAATATAGAAGTAAAATACCCCCTGACCTGCAGGGGGACTCACCGGAGACGTCCTGTCAGATCAGTTGTTCTCTGAATTGTTCTTTTCCCTTTCCCTTTCTTCCTTTCCGACGCCATAAACGCTTTGTCCCGGCCGCAACTCGTCCCTGCAGATTGTAACACACAAACATCTTAGAATCCTCTCTTTATCCGCACTTCACAACCGATTCCTACCTCAGTTATGGGCGCCCCACATTTAGTAAGTAGGTAGTAATGTTGCCCACCATTAAGTTGGTAGGTATACAGGCCCACTGTAGGTAAATATGCTGTCCCCTGTAGGTAGGTTTATACCCCCCCCCCCCTGTAGATTGTAGGCCCCCTGTAATATGTCCCCCGTAGATTGTACGGCCCTCCTGTATTATCCCCTCATAGATAGGGCCAGTAAATAGCCCGGCAGGGCCAGTAAATAGCCAGGCAGGGCCAGTAATTAGCCAGGCGGGGCCAGTAATTAGCCAGACGGGACCAGTAATTAGCCAGGCGGGGCCAGTAATTAGGGCCAGTAATTAGGCAGGCAGGGCCAGTATATAGCTAGGCAGGGCAGTATATTGGTAGGCAGGGCAGTATATAGCCAGGCAGGGCAGTATATAGCCAGGCAGGGCCAGTAATTAGGGCAGGCAGGGCCAGTATATAGCTAGGCAGGGCAGTATATTGGTAGGCAGGGCAGTATATAGCCAGGCAGGGCAGTATATTGGTAGGCAGGGCAGTATATAGCCAGACAGGGCAGTATATTGGTAGGCAGGGGGGTGTATATAGCCAGGCAGGGCAGTATATAGCCAGGCAGGGCAGTATATTGGTAGGCAGGGCAGTATATAGCCAAGCAGGGCAGTAAAAAGCCAGGCAGGGCAGTATATAGGTAGGCAGGGCAGTAAATAGCCAGGCAGGACAGTATATGGGCAGACAGGGCAATATATGGGCAGGCAGGGCAGTATATAGCCAGGCAGGGCAGTATATGGGCAGGCAGGGCAGCGTATGGGCAGTATATGGGCAGACAGGGCAGTATATAGCCAGGCAGGGCAGTATATGGGCAGACAGGGCAGTATATGGGCAGGCAGGGCAGTATATGGGCAGTATATGGGCAGACAGGGCAGTATATGGGCAGGCAGGGCAGTGTATAGCCAGGCAGGGCAGTATATGGGCAGGCAGGGCAGCATATGGGCAGTATATGAGCAGTATATGGGCAGGCAGGGCAGTATATGGGCAGACAGGGCAGTATATGGGCAGGCAGGGCAGTATATGGGCAGTGTATGGGCAGACAGGACAGTATATGGGCAGTATATGGGCAGGCAGGGCAGTATATGGGCAGACAGGGCAGTAAATGGGCAGTATATGGGCAGGCAGGGCAGTATATGGGCAGTATATGGGCAGTATATGGGCAGGCAGGGCAGTATATGGGCAGTATATGGGCAGACAGGGCAGTATATGGGCAGGCAGGGCAGTATATGGGCAGTATATGGGCAGACAGGGCAGTATATGGGCAGGCAGGGCAGTATATGGGCAGACAGGACAGTATATAGGCAGGCAGGGCAGTATATGGGCAGACAGGACAGTATATGGGCAGTATATGGGCAGACAGGGCAGTATATAGCCAGGCAGGGCAGTATATGGGCAGGCAGGGCAGTATATGGGCAGACAGGGCAGTATATCGGCAGTATATGGGCAGGCAGGGCAGTATATGGGCAGACAGGACAGTATATAGGCAGGCAGGGCAGTATATGGGCAGACAGGACAGTAAATGGGCAGTATATGGGCAGACAGGGCAGTATATAGCCAGGCAGGGCAGTATATGGGCAGGCAGGGCAGTATATAGGCAGTATATGGGCAGGCAGGGCAGTATATGGGCAGTATATGGGCAGACAGGGCAGTATATGGGCAGTATATGGGAAGACAGGGCAGTATATGGGCAGGCAGGGCAGTATATGGGCAGTATATGGGCAGACAGGGCAGTATATGGGCAGTATATGGGCAGGCAGGGCAGTATATGGGCAGACAGGACAGTATATGGGCAGTATATGGGCAGGCCGGGCAGTATATGGGCAGACAGGACAGTATATGGGCAGTATATGGGCAGACAGGGCAGTATATGGGCAGCAGGGCAGTATATGGGCAGGCAGGGCAGTATATTGGTAGGCAGGGGCAGTAGTTTAAAAAAAATAGAAATAAAAATCTTACTCACCTGATTTCCCTCCTCTTCTCCTCGTCCGGAGCCGTTGGCCGCTCATAGCAAAGTGCGGGGCCGCGGAGCAGGTGCGCGATGACGTCATCACATCGCGCGCCTGCCCCACAGCCTCCTGGGAGTTGAACAGCCGGGAGCAGAAGATCCCAGCTGTTCAGCCTCTGCCGCTGCTTGCACCGCGCGGTGCATTCGGCGGCCGTGATGGCTGCATGGCTGGGTATGTGACCCGGCCGTGCAGCGAGGAAGGAGGGGGGAGCTGTGCCACAGACCGGCGCCGGTACCCCGGGCCCGCCAGGGGGAAACCCCAGCCTCCCCCGGCGACGCTCCGAGCCGGCGCTGCGGCCAGAATCCCGGTTGCCGCCGGGCAGAGCCTGGCTGCGCCTCCACTGGGCTGGGTAGGGGTTTCCCGGGGGGCCCCTGAGCTCTTGGGGCTCCCGGGCAGTGGCCTATCTGGCCCAATGGAAGAGACGGCCCTGCCCCTCGACCCAGAGGTTTGGGAAATCAAGGCTCCATCTCTCAAATGAGTGCTTGGATGCTCCATTTCCTTCAACATGATCCTCGCATTAAGGCCATCAATATGAAGAACAGTTACTGGGTGCCCACCCTCCTCGATCCCCTTAACAAAGCGAAACTCAGCACTTTCCTTCCTCCCACCCAAATAGAGAGTAACATGCAGGAATTGGAGACCGTGCTGAGTGATCAACTGAAGACATCTGTTGCGTCTGCTTCACGTTCTTCAAATGTCAAGCTGGAACAACGTCAGCAACGTGACAGCAGTAGAGAGCCAAGTAGCCGCGGCAGCAGCAGCAGGCATGGTGGCAGAAGCCTAATGGGTGACCTCTGGCAATCTTTTTTTTACCAAACCCCACCAACGCATGTAATGCGGGCACACATACGACACACAGGACCGGCTTAAGATTTATGGTGCACAACTATCTGCGTCTCAACACCGATGTTTTTGGATATGTTCCGGACTCAATCGACTTCTGGGTATCCAAAATGGATGAATGGCCCGAGCTCGCTCGCCACGCCATAGAGGTGTTGTCCTGCCAAGCAGCCAGCGTCATATCTGAGCTGACCTTCAGCACAGCTGGAGGAGTCATTACAGACAAACGGATACAGCTTTTGACTGAGAATGTGGATCGTTTGACTTTCATCAAGATGAATCAGATGTGGATCTCTGATGATGTTGTGGCCCCAATTGCCGAGGTCACCGATTATTTGCCCATCTACTTCAAATTCCTCTTAAAAAAGAATTGTTCCTCTTGAAAAAATTCGTAAAAATGATCATTTCTTACTGCATTTTTATTCTCTGTTCCCAAAAGGTCATTTTGCTGGTTTTGTGGTGAGGAGACTTTAAAAGACACCATTTGTACACGGTTTCATGAAAAAAAAACGTATTCCATTTACTCACTTCTTCATTAAAATTTTTCGCACTGTCCATGGTTTTGGGGTCATAGTTGTCATGGGGTCCAGCGCGTGTGCTATCGCCCCTCGCGGTCGCCCCCCTGTCCGCATGGGGTCCGGTGTGGGTATCGTCGCCTCCCGTGGCCGCCCTCCTGCCCGCAGGGGGTCCGGTGTGGGTGCCGCGGCCGCTCGCGACCATCCCCCTGCTGACCAGGCTGCGGGCCCCGGGTTACTTCCCGTCACCCCCTGTGTTCCCCCTGCCCCTGCCCTGGGCCGCCGCACAGTACCGCTGCTCAGGGGGGCGCCACGGCTTGTTTTTTTTGATTTAAAGAGCCAGGCGCGGTAATTTGTAATTCCCGGCCGTGGTCCATATATTGTAAACCCCCCCCTGCACTCTCCCCAGTTTTTTGGGGGGTTTGGGTTAGTGAGTCTTGAAGTGTTGGATTTCCCGTTTTGATTCCCGTGTCCCAGTCGTTCCGGTTTCGATTTGCTGTTTGCCGCTGTCCTGACCGTTCCCCGTCTTGACCACGAAACCCTCCCGCCCGTTGACCTCCTGCCTCCCCCCGAAAAACGTTCAGGATTCGATTCTTACCACCATTCCCCCTGGCCCCACCCGAAAGCTACGTCAGGGTGCGACTTTTTTGCCTCATGCGAAGAAAAGCCCACCCGTTTTTGCGGCGGGTCGGGTGAATACCGGGGGCTATTCTCCTGAATGGTTTAAAACTATCATCGCTTGCGGTGGTCCAGCGAATCCCCCGAACCTTCCCCCCATTAAAAAACTGGCATGGATTCCACCAGGTCCTGGGACATCACACGGCCGTCGCCCAGCAGGTAGTGTATTGCCGCTGGGGCCCCTAATGGAACCTTGCGGCCCGTTACCTCCCCTACCTGCTTCCGAAACACAGCACCGTTGCTCCTGAGCCATGGCCTACCTTGCTCCGCTGCCCCCCAGCCGTACCGCTCACAGGGGGCCCGGGCCGGCGGCTGCCCCCCCCATCCCTTTGTTTGCCCCCCGGCCCGGGCCCCCGTGCCCCTTACCTGTCCGCGCTCCGGAAGCCGCTCCGGCCCCGTGCCGTGCCGCTGCTCTAGGCGCGCGCGCCAACCCTAAATTTAAAGGGCCAGCGTCCCGATAATTGGTTTTTGTCGGGCGTGGTTTATTTAAGGATCCCCCCCCCCAGCATTCCTGCCGCTGTTGGTGTGTTTTTGGTGCGTTTAGAGAGCTTTGGGGAGTTCAGTCTGTTTAACCGGTACCGCCCGCTTGCTTAGTTTCCGACCTTGTTTGTTTGCCCCCCTCCCCCCTGACCGTCTGCCCGTCCGGGGCTAAAACCTCTGTTTCCCTGGCCTGCCTCCTCCCTTTCCCCCGACAAACCCCTCTGGATTGTTTCTGTACTCGCTGTACCCGGCCCCATCGCGAATCACGCCCGGGGGGAAAGGGACCTGGTAGCCTCACCCCAGCAATCCATCCCATTTTGCGGCGGGCTCTGGTGAAACCAGGGGCTACTTAGATTCTGTTCCCGGGCGGGGCTAGCTATCATCGTTGCTTTGGCCCCAGCGGATCCACTCCCCCGTTACAGTACAGACTGCCATGGATTCCGCAGTTTTCCTCTGCCTGATCTCCGGGGTACTACAGCTGTCCCCCGCAGACCCAACGCTTTTTTACCCATTTAGCGGCCATGTGAAAAACCCCTTGAAAACCGTCTGCCTCCCCCGGGCTGCCCCCTCTGCACCTGCATCCGTTGCCCCGGAAATTCTTTCTCTACCGCCCCGGCTTCGGGCCCCCCTTTTGCATTGACCTTCCCTCTCGTACATGGACCCCCCAAAAAGTCCCGGGGGTTCATCAGCCAGTGCTCCATCCATCTCGAGATGATGGGGCCCAAATTTTCCCTCAGAGCGAGCCAAGGGGCCTTCAAATCACCTTTGTCTGGAGAACCCTTGGGTTAGGCACCCCCTTTGGGGATCGAGGGGTCCTCTCGGCGGACCTCCAAACCTTCCCTCGGGGGTTCCGCCCGTCTTGAGGGAACCGGGCCGTATTTCCCTCGGCTGCCGCAGCGTGCTCCGGATTCATCAGGGCGACACCCAGTCGGTCAGTATTCGGTGCAGTTTCGCACTAGCTTCGAGTGGACTGGAAATACGAACGTTGGTGCGACTTTTTTTGGCAAGGCCCTTCGGGGCGAATAAGGATGAGCTCGCCGCTGGGATTCCCATGCTTGGTACCTAATCCATTTACCCCACCCGAGGGTATTCCTTCCCCAAAAGGAAAACAAGAGTTTCGCCTTCAACGGGGAAACCGTCCTCCCGCCTTTTCCCCCGTTTGGCCCCAACGTTAGCGGTCACCTCTTCCTCCCCGAGGGTCTTGGGGAAGAAACTTGCAGGGTCGAGAGAGCCCATCTTCCCAGGAGGAACGTTCTCAGTGTCTCTGAAGAGCTGGTTTATGTGGCTTTTGGGCCATTTCTTGGGGACTGCCCGGTGCGCCCGGGAAACTTCCCCCGCCCCTGGGGCTCGTAGGAGGGCGACCTAGGTGCAAAAGGGCCTCTCCCCGTCTGCCCATGCCCGTATTTATTGGGTGCTTCTCCAGACGCCCCTTTCAGGCCACCCCCTTTATTGACTCGGGGATCGGCCGGGAAACTTCATAAGCCACGAACTGTGACCAGGTTTCGTCCCCCCTGTGATTCCGTTCAGAAACCTATTTCGTCTCCTCGGTCAGGGGCAAAAGCCAAGGATGCTACCGCTTCCGTACGGCCCCCCCTTTTTGCAGTTTGGGGCCCTTCACAAGGAAAAGCTGAACTTTTGTCCTGCCTCGGCCCTCCTCGGAAATCCTCTGGGCCCCCCCATGGCTGCAGGATCATACCCCCGCCCTTGGATTGGAGCACAGGTGAAGCTTGCGTTGAGGTTCCCGGGGTGCTCCCCCTTCCCTGTCAAAAACCGCAACTGCCCCTCGGTTGTCTCCCTAAGTCTCCCAAGCCTCCCCCAGGTCTACCTATGCCATTTTGGGACTTTGCTGATGTCTTTTCGGAGGGTGGCCGAAATCTTCCTAAAACGGCCTTATGCTGTCCCATGACCTGAAACCCGGCTGTACCCTCCCAGGGGCCCCGGGTTTAACCCTCTTCCGCCCCGGGAACTAAGGCGATGTCTGATACATCAAGGAGAACCTCCGCAAAGGATTCTCCGTAAGTCCGCCCCGGCGGACCCGGCTTTTTTCGTGGAGAAAAAAAAAAGGGGTCTTCCGGCCCTGTATCGACTATGGGCTTGGGTAAAATTACCAAAATTTTTAACCCGCTCCCCTTCCCCCTTGATCTTGAACCCTTTGCCCACTGCGTGGGGCGAAAATTTTTACAAACTGGGTCACCGGGGCCCCAAAATTTAAACCGCATTTGGGAAGGCGATGAAAAGGAAAACGGCATTTAATTCGCGGGCGGCCAAATTTTAGAAATTTGGGTTTTGCTTTCGGTCTCTGGGACGCCCGGCAGATTTCAGAATTTGTCAATGAGTTTTTTCGGGACCTCTCTTTTCTGTGTGATCGCTACTTGGCGTATTCCATCTTTCCCCCCGGGTCTCGAGACTCCATCGCCACCATGTCGCCAGACTTTAGGGGACTCCGCATCATCACTCTTTTCCAAACCCGAGAGTGCCCTTCGAAGTGCCGCTTTCCCTTTTTAGGGTACATCGCTCAGATAAGGTCTCCGGGTGGATCCCTTTCCCAAACTTTCTCGGTGATGCAGTGGCCACAAACCCGGGGGGCCTTTGGGCCATTCAAGTTTTTTTGGGGATTTGCCAAATATTATAGACAATTTACCCCCACTTCTCTAACTCTGGCTCCCCTTGGGGGCCCTAACCCGGAAGAACGCCAATCCCAAACCCGGCCCCCAGAGGCCCCAAAAGCCTTCAACCGGCTCAAGGTCATTTGATCGGCTCCGGTCCTGTCTCGCCCAAACCCCAACCGCCCTTTTTTTCTGGGAAATGGGCTTTTCTTTGGGCCCGGGGCTGCCTCCTGCAGAAATCCCCTTGGAAAACTCATACCTGTGGTTTTTTTCCCCGACATTCCCCCCCCTGCCGAAAGAAAATATACCCTAGGGATCTGAATTATGGCCAAAAAATGGTTCTGAAGAAAAGGGGTCATTTTTGCTGGGGGGCCACCCCCCTTTGACATTTACAGACCACAAGAACCTCCCGTATCTTCGTGGTTTAATTGAACCCCCCGGGAAAACCAAAGGTGGTCACTATTCTTTGCCCGTTTTGACTTGCGCCTCATTTCCGGCCGGCCCAGAAAAAAATTTTAGGCTGATGCTCTATTGCCTTCGGATACGGTGGGTCTTGAGCCCCCTCCCCCGCATTTTCCCCCCAGAGGGCTCGTCCGGCTGCCCCCGTGGACCCCCAAAAAAATACCCCCGGGAAGACGTATGTGCGGCCTGCCTTGGCCCCCGAATCCTGAAGTGGGGACACTTTCCGTATGGCTGGGCACCCAGGATCTTAGTCGCTTCAATTTTCTCCCGATATTACTGGGGGCCTTCTTTGCTCAGGATGTCGGGACTTTGTTTAGCCTGCACCCCCTTGCCCGTAATAAGGTTCCTTTCCTCAAAACCCCCCGGGCCCTTTTTCAGCCTCTCCCCTTTCCCGGAAAAACCCTGGACCCCTGTAGCCATGGACTTCGTTATGCTCCCCCCTGCATCTGGAAACAGGTTCCCTTTTGGTTGTAAAGACCGTTTTTCCAAAATGGCCCAATTTTTTCCCCGCCCCCCCGCTGGCCCCAAAATTTTTTCAGTCACGTTTCCCTCTGCACGGTTCCTTTAAAATTGTCTTGACAGGGGAGTCCATTTTTTTGCTAAGTTTTGGGGGCTTTGTGTTTCAATTGCAGGGTTTAACTGACTTCTCTTCCGTATACCACCCCCCAAGCAATGGGTAGGTTGAAAGGGTGAACCAGGGGGTTGGGCACCTACCGAGGCATTTTTTGTCCCCCCGTCAATAACTGGTCTATCTTCTTCCCCGGGGAGAGTTTTCTTATAACCTTTAGATTCGGGATCCACGGGAGCCCCCCCCTTTTTTGTATGTTTGGGTTAATCCCCCCCCGCCCCCCCCCGGGCCCCCTGTGTCTTGTCCCGGTGTGGATGCCCAAGTAAGGGACTTTTGGCTCTTTGGCAGCTCCGCGACGGGCCCTGCTACGGGCTTCTGCTCGCCCAAAACCCCGGGGTGACGGTACCCTAGGCCCCCGCCCCATTTGACCGGGCGATAGGGTTTGGTTGTCCCCAAATATATTCGAATAAAGGGCCCAGTTACAAGTTAGGCCCTAAAACGTGAGCCCCTTGAGGGCGCAACAACTTAACCCGTTGTCCTAAATCGCTTGCCCCTACCCCCGCGCATCCCGAACGCCCCTAGTCTCTCTCCCCAAACCGGGTGGTAGAAAACGCTTCTGCCGGGGGGTGTTCGCCTTTCCCCGTGGCCAACTCTGATAAAATCTTTGAGGTAAGGAGGTGCTGGCACGAAGACAGTGAGGGGGCGGGGTTTTTTTTATTACTGGAAGGGGTTGGGCCCGGAGCGCGGTCGGGGAACCGGAGGCCAAAACCCGTGCCTGCCTCCTCTCTAGGTTTCAAAAAAAAGGGGGACCTAGGGGGGGGGGGGGGTTAATGTCACGGGGGTCGCGGGTTTCCCCTGCCCCCCGCGACCGCACCCCGCCGCAGGGGGTCCCGGGGCCCGGGGGCTGTGGCTGCCCCGGGCCATCCCTCTGCTGTCCGGGGGCCCCGGGGCCGGGTCCCCTTTCCCCTCCGCGCTCCTGTGAACGCCGCACCCCGGCCGCCGTGCGCGTGACCAGCTCTAGGCGCGCGCGCGCCACTTCTCTAAATTTTAAAAGGGCCCCCGTCCCGAAATTGGTCTATTGTCGGGCACTGGTTCTATTTTAAGGTTTCCGCCCCCCACTTTCCCGCCATTTGTTGGTGTTTTTGGTGCGTTTTTGAGGTATTGGAGTTTGTCTTGTTTTTCCCGTGTACCAGTCCGCTTGCTTACGTTTTTCCCGACCCTTGCCTGTTTCCGCTGCCCCGCCGTTGCCGTCTCTGACTACAACCTCTGCTGCCTGGCCTGACCTCCCCGCCCCGCCCCCCCCACTACCCTTGGATTAGTTTTTTGTACCTCGCTGTACCCTGGCCGCCATCGCAAGCAGTCACGTCAGGGGTTTAAAGACCCGGTAGCCTCCGCTGCACAAGTCCATCCCGCTTTTCGGGGGCTCTGGTGAAAACCGGGAGTACTTAATTCCCTTCCCCGGCGTGGGTTTGTATCAGTTTTCGTTGGCCCAGCGGATCCACTCCCCCGTTACATACCTGCTCCTTTGTTGGGACCATCTCTCCATCTGCCGCTTCCTTCACACTATGATGGAGACCCCAAGAATTGCCGAGGCTTCATCAGTCAATGTTCCATCCACATCGAGATGTTGGGGCATCAATTCCCCACCGAGCGGGTAAGGGGGCTTTATAATTAGCCTCTTATCGGGGGAAGCCTTGGCCCGGGGCCCCCCGCTATGGGGGAGGAGATCCCTTGATGGCAAATCTGCAAACCCTTCCCCCCCGGGGTTCGCACCGTTTCGAGGAACCTGGCCGCACCTCCTCCGATGCCGCAGCTCTGCTCCGTCTCCGTCAGGGCGACTCTACTGTGGGTCAGTACTCCATGAAGTTCCGCACCCTAGCCTCTGAGCTGGACTGGAATAATGAGGCTTTGGTGGCGACCTTCTGGCAAGTCCTTTCTGAGCGTATTAAGGACGAGCTCGCTGGTCGGGACCTGCCATCTGCTCCGGACGAACTGATTCGGTTAGCTACCCAAATTGATATTCGGTTTGCCGAGAGACAACAAGAGCTCCGCCTCCAACGAAAGATCGCCCGACCAGGCTGGCTACCTCGTCTGGCTCCCGTTTTCCAATGACCTCCACTTCCTCCGCCAAGGGTTCCTGAGGACGAACCCATGCAGGTCGAGAAAGCCCACCTGACCCAGGAAGAATGCTCGCAATGTCGTCAGAGGCAGCTGTGCGTCTACTGTGGCGGTTCTGGCCACTTCATTGGGGACTGTCCGGTGCACCCGGGAAACTCTCGCACCTAGGGCTCGCAGGAGAGGCATCCCTAGGGGTCAGTGCAGCCTCTCCCCATCTGACCCTTCCCGTACTCTGCGGAATTTCGCCGGACAGCACCTTTCAAGCCCTGCCTTCCTTGATTCGGGGTTTGCTGGAAATTTTGTCAGCCCCAAACTCTGGTGTCCAAATTTCGTTTCCCGTGACCCCTCTACAGAAAACCCATTTTTCGTCTCCCCCCATCAGTGGCGAATGCCTAAAGGACGCTATTCGGTTCTGCACTGCGCCCTTCACTTTGCAGATAGGCACCCTACACAAGGAGATTCTGAAACTTCTTGTTCTGCCTCGCTCCTCTTCTGAAATCCTCCTGGGCCTCCCTTGGTTGCAAGACCATGCTCCGACCTTAGACTGGAACACGGGCGAGATTATCCGTTGGGGTCCCGCGTGCCACTTGCGATGCCTGCCTGTACTCCGTCCAGCTCTACGGCCTGCCTCTGTAAAGTCTATGAAGCCTCTGCTGGGTCTGCCCACTCCGTACCAGGATCTAGCCGACGTCTTTTCCGAAAGACAGGCCGAAACTCTTCCCCCGCACCGGCCGTTCGACTGTCCTACTGACCTGCAACCCGGTAGTACTCCTCCCCGAGGCAGAGTCTATCCTCGTTCTGTCCCGGAGACTAAAGCGATGTCGGAATATATCCAGGAAAATCTCCGTAAGGGGTTCATACGCAAGTCTTCCTCGCCTGCGGGGGCCGGTTACTTCCTTGTTGAAAAGAAAGATGGTACTGGCCCTGTTTCGATTATCGGGGACTTAACAAAATCACTATAAAAAATCGATACCCCTTGCCTCTGATCTCAGAGCTTTTTGATCGCCTACGTAGCGCAAAAGTTTTTTCCAAGTTGGACTTACGTGGAGCATACAACTTAATTCGTATCCGTGAAGGCGACGAGTGGAAGACGGACATTTTTAATATCTCGTCATTCCATTTGGCCTCTCCAACGCTCCGGCGGAGTTCCAGAATTTCATCAATGAGATCTTCCGCGATCTCCTCTGCGTCTGTGTTATCGTCTACCTAGATGACATCTTAATCTTCTCTCCTGATCTGGTAACTCACCGCCACCACATCTGCCAGGTGCTCAAACATCTCCGTGACCACCAGTTATATGACAAACTGGAGAAATGCCTGTTTGAACGCACCTCGTTGCCCTTCCTGGGGTACATCGTCTTGGATCAGGGTCTCCAGATGGATCCCTCTAAGCTGTCTGTAGTCTTACAGTGGCCTCGACCAGTGGGCCTTCGCTCTATCCAACGCTTTATGGGGTTTGCAAATTATTACAGACAGTTCGTCCCACATTTCTCCAAGCTACTTAGACTCCGCTAACTGGTGTGGCTTAACTATCATCGCTTGCGGTGGTCCAGCGAATCCACCGAGCTATTACAATGGTGCTGTGGGATACAGCTATAATTAAAGGTCCTTTGGAACAGAAGTGTGGCTTCTAAGTGGCATTTCTCCCTCACAATTTTTAACAGTGGCTGAGAAGTCATTTTTATAATTTTTTGGGGTCATGATGCTGTGAAATGCAGCTATATTACAGGTCCTATTTTACAAAATGTGGTTTCTAACAGACATTTGTTCTTCATAATTGTTAACAGTGGCCAAAGGGTTATGTTTTGAATTTTTGGGGGCATGGTGCTGTGACATACAGCTATGCTGCAGGTCCTATTGTAAAAAATGTGGTTTCTAACAGGCATTTGTTCTTCACAATTGTCAACAGTGGGCGAACGGTCAAAGGTCTTAGCTCACAATTCCGCTTCCGCACTCTGCTTCAGCACGAATGTTTTGGTTGCTGCATCTTAAGGGCTTTTTTGCCGTGTTAATAGATGACGGACACCAGCCCTGGCTCTCACCACACCCACTGTAACTCCTACCCTGCTAGCTGAACCTGCGTGATCCACATTTACAGCCTCACCCGTCTTGATCAGTAATTTCCTTCAACCCACTTGACAGTAGAATCCAGGATTTTCAGACAGGCCTCGTTGACCTACTGGGGAAATGTTTCGTTTACTTTCTAATGTCACATTCTAATGTCACGTTGGAACAATGTCACCAGTAGAATGGCAAGTAGCTCTAGCGGCAGCAGTATAGGAAAACTTTTTTTTTTTATTGTTTATTTCTTATTGCGAACTTTTCTGCTGATGGTCCATAACGGCACCTGTGCAGATTTTTGGGTCATGCTGCGTTACAGTATATGGATAGTCAATGTCCATTTCACTAAAATACTGCTTCAAAGTGTACTTTCTTCGGGCACTTTTTAATCTGTGGGTCATGCAGGTTTGAGGGTCATGCTGTGGTACAGGACCGGGATAGTCAATGTCCAGCTCAACTAAAATGCTGCTTAAAAATAATACTGCCTTCTAGCACTTGGTAATCTGTAGGTCATGCAGATTTAAGGGTCATGCTGCAGTCCAGGACAGGTATAGTCAATGTCCGGTTCAACTAAAATGGTGGTTGAAAGAATCCTTTTTCCGGCACTTTTTAATCTTTGGGTCATGCAGATTTAAGGGTCATGCTGCGGTGCAGGACAGGCATAGTCAATGTCCATTTCAACTAAAATGGTGGTTGAAAGACTCCTTTTTCCGGCACTTTTTAATCTGTGGGTCATGCAGATTTAAGGGTCATGCTGCGGTCCAGGACAGGTATAGTCAATGTCCAGTTCAACTAAAATGGTGGTTGAAAGACTCCTTTTTCCAGCATTTTTTAATCTGTGGGTCATGTAGATTTAAGGGTCATGCTGCAGTCCAGGACAGGGATAGTCGATGTACAGTTCAACTAAAATGGTGGTTCAAGTAATACTGCCTTCTGTCACTTTTTAATTTGTGTGTCATGATGGTTTAAGGGTCATGATGTGGTACAGGACAGGGATAGTGAATAGTCTATGACTTTTTTTCTGTGACTCTTGTTGCCTAATTGTCCTGCCTAAGATGTAGCACATATCCATTTTACTGTTGTGGATGTTAATTATAGCTTCTCCTCACCAGTTTGGGTATAAGAATGAAGGTGTTGTTCCTCTCTCTTTAATAGTCATAGGCGATTATCTATTATCGGATATCGGATATCGGCATGATAATTGACGATATCGCCTATCGATTCGATGACGATAGTTGACGCAATCACTCATCACTAATTATAATGTTTTGGAGTTGGATTGTACTTTGGGCCCGTGTCTTTTTTCAGCTTTTTATCTATCCATGAAAAGCTACGCAAATAAACTATAATTCATTCAGTAGTTATTCCTGAATAATCCAAAAATCAGATGATAATTTGATAAACAAAATAGTTTCAGAGTAAATAATGTGATGAGTGTCTGATAAATATGATCTGAAATGAAATATACTGTGTAGAAATGGGGAAACAGTTTTATACAAGGAACTTATGCAAATACTGCAGGTGACAGGATGGTTTTACAGCTAATGGTGAAGTACAATACAATTCTTACCTTTGTTATGTATCTGACACAATGACTGGGATACATTTTTGTAGTATGTGATCCTTTAAAGTATTATGTAAGAATTAGGGAACTGTAGGTAATATATTAGGGAATTAGGGAATTTGTAATACATCTTTTTTATGCAAAGTGAGGGCCTAAAGGGGCAGAACATGACACAGGCTTTCATTTCTTTGGAAATTTATGTCATGCATTGCGCCTTTAATCTCTGCTCATAAAATAAAGGAGATCTCCAGAATTAGAAAAACATTGCTGTTTTGCTCCAACAGCAGTACACAGGTTATATATGATATTGCAAGTCAACTTCATTCATTTCAGTGGAAACTCAATAACCTGATTTTTTTTTTATTCTGTAAGATTATGTACCAGATTGACATTGATAGCAGGAGCACATGCATCATCACTGTGTCATTGAGCATACTGCAGAAATGCAAGATAGGATTTCTGCAGTGATGTCAATTGTGAGACAGCATATGCAAAAGGCGCAGGAAGCACAGGCCAGAGTATATAATAGTTCTGCAAGGCTCAGGTCCTTTCAACCTGGTGACCGTGTGCTGGTGTTGGAACTAATAGCGTAAAGTAAATTTTTTTCAAAGTGACAAGTTCCCTATGAGGTCTGGGAAAAAGTCAGTACACTGTACTCCAATCTGTCTATAGGGTGACTTGGGCCACTGGGTACACTTTGATATTCCCGTATGCAAATGACCCCAAAAGTTTTATTGGGGACCAACACATGAGGGATACGGACTATCTGGATGTTGACCAAGCCCCTCGAGTCCAGAAGTCCAGTGATGGGGGTGCCATTCACTATGATTGGACAGAATGGGAGTCCATTTCCAGTTTTTAGAACAGTGCTACATGCCAGATGCGAAAACATGGAACTCCACCGCCCCACAGAACAGCCCATGGGTTCTGAGCTGGGCTGCTATGTTACCCGGGGCATGGTATCTCCAACAGACAATTTCTCTTAGGGTAGCACAGGTCCTTCCCGAGGGGGTTTGAGACCCCTCCTTTGGATTTCAGAATCACTCTGGGCATTGGGCATGCCAATACGGAGAGGTCGGGGATCCTGGGTCAGACATGGAGTGCTCTGCGGCATGATATCGCTCCACCAAGCCCAATAAGTCATCTGCAGTCTGGGCTTTCCTCTGCGCCATCCAGCACTGCACTGGCTTGTGTAGAGAGTGCACAAACGGTCCATCACCACCTGCTCCCCCATTTTTGCTAGGGAACAGACTTCTGGCTGCAGCCATCTCTGGATGAGGTACAGAATATCAAACATTTGGGACCTCGGGGGCTTGTTCCTCGTGCACCCTCTGAGCCTGGATTGTAACTGTTAGCCCAGATGTGACAGGATCTCCACTTTTAACTTGACCTATTCCCTGGTGTCCTGCAAAGACAAGCCATAGTAAGCCTTCTGAGGCTCACCTGTGAGAAATGGGCCAGGACCATTGCTCTGTTGGCACTTTCTCATGTTTGGCGACCCGCTCAAGGACTGGAAGAAAGGCTTTAACATCATCCTCTGGGGTCATCTTCTTTAGTGTCTCTCATACCATCCTCCGTGCTCGCTGACTGTCCTCCTGGCTAGATGCAGCTGGGATCTTGCTGGCGGATGGCTCGGATAGCTTCTGCCATTAAGGCCATCTGTTTAATGAGGAGCTGGTTGGTCTCTTGCTGCGCTTGTATGGACTCTGCATGGGCTTGTTGCTGTCGCGTGCTGATCTGCACAAGGTACTTTACTTTGTCCTCCATTTTAACAGTCTGGTCTTTTAGGTTGGCAACAGCCTTAACCCAGGACATACAGTCCTTAAAGCGGGGCTACACCAACATCCTCCACTAATTCTCGGGACCAATTCAAATGATAGCCCGGTAGCAGTCTTTTCAGATGAACAAACAGATGTATTTATTCTTGTGATAAACGAAACAGCAAATGGAAAAATCTCCTTCCTTTGGGAATTGCAAGGCCCTCAAACACCAATGACCGTATAAGAGGATCAGCTAAGAATAGCAGAGCTGTCATACCAATTACTACTGTAGAATCACCCCCAATGTGAACATAAAATAGGAGCCTGAAGCGAACTGTGAAGAGTATGGATACTTCCTGATGCCGGTAAGCGGCTTTGAAGCGCTGCAATCCCGCTACACAGCCGGCGGGTTTTAGTGGCTAATTGCAGCTAACACCCGGCGGTTACAGTGCAGGGGGGCTCCGCCACCCCCCGTGCTGTTTAACCCATTAGATGCCACGGCAAGGATGGCCACGCGTCCAAATCAATGAGAAATGGTGCTGCGCACCGTTCCTCACTGTGTTCGGGTCCTGATCACCTAACATGGCAGCAGAAAGCCTTGTGAAGGCTTCGACTGCCGTCATGTTTTGAATTTCCTGGGGCCGGAAGTGAGTAAACCGCCATCTTTGTACACCCTAATTCATTGTATATGCAATGAATTAGGCTGTTTAAATGATCGCGCCCCCTAGTGGTGAAACGTCCTAGGGGGACTCAAATTTAAAGTACAAAAAAAAAAAAAGATTTAAAGTGTAAAAAAAATAAAAAAAGTATTAAAAATTCAAATAACCCCCCTTTTACCATTTTACAAATAAAAAAAATCAAAGTTACATATATTTGGTATCGCCGCATTGGAAAAAAATATAACATCATTTATCCCGTACGCTGAACACCGCAGAAGAAAAAAAAATCCAAAATTGTGGGTTTTTTGATCATTTCATGTCCTATAAACATTCCAAACTGCTAGCAATAAAAAGTACACTTTAGCCCGCAAAAAATGCACCTCACTCACGCCTGTAGGTGTTAGTACAAAAAAGTTATTGGTCACACAAAATGGCGCCTTGGCGCAAATTTCAAAAATAGAAAATGTTTGGAATTTTTTTATGGCACCAAAATATGATGGAAACCGAACATGTTTGTGTGAGGAAAATTCACTCAAAAAATGACTTCATCTCCAACTTCGTATCTGGTCAGATTTCACAAATGGCCCCCAGCCCTCAGGAAAGCCCCAATTTACACATTAATCAAGCCCATTGTAAATGCCCATCCATAGGAAGCCACCACAGCAGGAGGTCAACCCATGAAAGGAGCCTCATCTCCATTAATTAGCACCAAGACATGTGCTCTCTCAAACCCCCAGCTTCAAAAACTTGAACAAAAGGATCCTAGCCACAGCGGCCTCGATATTTCATAAAGATTTATAGGTGATCCTTTCATAACTGGTCTATGGCGCTTTCATATCTTAAAATATGGAACTCCCCGTACACATAGCCACCACTCCCACGTTTGCACGATGCAGGGGGACCGAGAAATTCAGTACTGGACTTAGGAAGCCCATAGGATGGGGGTGTCTGACATCAGGGCGTAGATTAGGTCCAGCCGGTTCTGATGCTGCCACTGGTTCCGTTCAGTGCCAATGTCCTGCCGAGGTATGGCCCATTTTGGTTTTTCAGTCAGAAATTACATGGCCAGAGTGGGAGGAGTTCATAGACCATCCCAGGGGTGTGTGGGGGTGTTTAGGGGGCTGCCACGTGGGCTGTTCCATTACAGATATAAGCAGGAGCCCCAGATGGGCCCAGTCGTTGCATTCAGGAGGGGGGTACTTAAGAGCATTTCCAGGAGCATCCACACACAGAAGCCAGGCCACATAAGCCCCCCCATGTGGGCCCAAACCAAGCCAATCTCGGAAAAAGGACACATTTTCTCCCCTTTGTCTGTAACCCTATTATATTTGCCCTCTGTTTTTTTACTGTATAATATTTTCATTTTTTACATATTACTGTCTGTGTGCTCTAAAAGGCTATTAAATGTATAAACCTTAATCTGAGTTAGTCTGTCTTGACATCGGCCTCACACGCCTTTCTCGGTTTTATTTAAGCTATCCCAAGGCTTTTCCTGGCCTTTGTTAAAGTCGGTAACGGACGGTTTTTTTAAATTAAAAGAAACTGGGGGCAGCTTTGACTGGCAGATTTTGCTAACCCAGTTGGGTAAAAAAAAATCTCCTTAAAAGCCGTTCGGGGGTCGTTGGCGAGGATGTGTTCTCTCGTCCCCCCTGGTTCTCCTGTCCCCCGGTTGTGGACGGGGGGTTTTTTTTTTTTTTTTTTTGGGGTTTGCTACTTGTGCACCCTTAGGGGGCAAGCCCCAACCCGTCGGATCACCCAAGTCAGGCCGTCGACCCTCGAATGGGGGCGGGGGGGCTTTTCCTGCGTTTGGTTTGCCGATGTGTACCCCCGTAGAATCGATAACACATCATTTTTATCGAAGAATGAACCCCGTAAAAAAAAAAAAAAGTCCTCATACGTCAATGTAGGTGGAGAAATAACAAAGTTATGGCTTTCAGAAGACAGGGAAAAAAAAAAGAGCCATATTTTATGGGCCGTCCATAGGAAGGTGTTAAAAAAGTTGATGATGTCCGCTCCTCTTTTCCCCCTGGTTTCCCGTTTTTGTCGGGTAGTATGGCGTTGTGTCAAAATATCGTTATCAAGTCGATATCGTCAATTATCATGACTAGTGTTGAGCGATTATTATCGACAAAGTTGAAATTGGCACGGTTTTTATGTTTGATCGGTTTTTTTCGTCACGCGATAATTTAGGTTAAAAATCTGGCATAATCTTTTTTTCGTCCCTTTTCAGCGCTTCCTTTTCTTTTTGGCGGCCAGAAAAATCAGTTAGAGAATAGAGCAGGGTGAGCTGGTGTGGGGTATGACTGGGATGTGTATGGTTGTGTTTGGCGGGAAAAAAATCACATGACCTCTTTTTTAAATCGAACGCCCTTTCATGTTCGTGATCGGGTGGTCTGTGTTCAAAGAGCGACTGTCTCTCTCTCCTAAAACGCTAGCGAAACTGTTCTATTTTTTCTGCAGAAACTATGCTTTAGCTGTGACTTTTAAAATTAGGGATTGAGATTTTCAGATTTTGTTACTTGGGCAGAGAATTTTAAAGGGCTCTAGCGTGTACCCCCAGCGCAGGGGGGGGGGGGGGCTTTTAAACCCAAAGGACAGACGGGCTGGCAGGCGGGCTTTTGAAAGGGGTGGTATTGTGCGCCCAGACTGTGCTTTGCCCTGCATTGAAGGGGTTTTTGATTAACAGTTTTTGGCAGTTTTTGGTGAAATATTACTTGTATGTTTAGCCTGTACTTATATTATGTAAGACTTTTCTAGTAATGCAGGTGTATTTGGTAGGTGAAAAAAAAACTTTTATTTTCTTATAGAGATGGCGAATTTCTCAAAAATTGGTTCGGTCACGCCGAATTTTCCGACAAAATTTTTGTTTCGGTTTCCCAATTTCTTCGGGGAGAATCACGTTAAAAAACGCTATTTCCGGTGCCCCGAGCCTGGGGTGCTGTAAAAAACGTTGTGCCATGTTAAATATGCAGAGGGGGGCTTGGTTTTTGGGTTTCATACAATGTTGTGTTTTGTATGACACGCACTGGGGCTGCCGCCCTCTTGAATCGCTTCCTATAAAATTCCTTGGGGCACTTAGAGGGCAAAATGACCAAAAAAATCAAGGGGAATGTAGCTGATAAAGTCATGCCCGCGAAAGTGGAAAAAAAAAAAGCTGAGAGCAGGTGGGGAAAATATGGGTGAGTGTGGAGGGGGGGCGGCGGGAGCCACAGCGCATGAGGTCAGGCAGTGGCACAAGACATTCTGGAGGCGGCAAAACAGTATTTGGCCACAGAGTGCACAATCACCAGTGTGGAGGTCATGGCAGCGCAGTGAGGTCGGGGTGGGGACAATGACATTCTGGAGGCGGAAAAAAACGTATTAGGGGACAGAGTGGCACAAACACCAGTGTGGAGGTCACGGGGCGGCGCATTGAGGTCGACAGTGGCACAAAGGCATTTGGAGGTGGCAAAACAGTATTGGCCACAGGTGGACAAAAGATAAGTGTGGAGGTCACGGCGGCGCGTTGAGGTCGACGTGGCACAATGCATTTTGGAGGGGGGGGGGAAAAAAAAACGTATTAGGGTACAGGTGGCCAATCCCCAAAAGTGTGGGGGTCACGGGGGCCCCAGATGGGGGTCAGACAGTGGACAATGGATTTGGAGGTGGCAAAAAAAGTATTATGCCACAGAGTGGCACAAAGATACAGTGTGGAGGTCACGGGGGCAGGAGTATGAGGGGCGACATGGCAC
>JAODAL010059957.1:0-21163 GCA_025379985.1 Phyllomedusa bahiana | reverse complement strand
CATAACGGGGGCCTGCTTACTCCCGGGGGGCTATTTACCTACCCCTGGGGTAGGTCCCCACCCAACCACTGGGGCTGGTAGCAATTATCCAGCGGGTTACCTACTAAACAGGGCCTATCTAGTTACCTGTGGCCTCTCCCCACCCCCCAAACCCCTTAGGATACTAGGCTTGTCCCCCGCTCCCCCACCCCGGGGCATTTGTACAGAGGTGGGAAGGGGTAAAGAGTGCTAAAAAGGAGGATTCTAAGATATTTGTTGTAATTTTGCAGGGTGAGTTGGGGCCCGGGGAACAAGTAATTGGGGGGTTGGAACAGATGCAAAAAAAAGGGAAATCGGAACGACTCTGAGAAAAGAGAACACTCAGACGTCTCGGTGACCTGACTAAAAGGGGTTAAATTTTTTATATTGTAATGTGATAGTGACCTTAGAGGTGTTGCCCTCTATGTGGTCCCTATATGGGTTTTGTTTTAGGTTATCCCTGAGCCGGTGTCTGACCCTTAGTGGTCTCTTATGGCTGTTGTAGGTTACCTGAGTGGTGCTGACCTCTATGTGGTCTTATATGGCTGTTTTTAGGTTTATACTTGAGTGGTGTCTATCTCTATGTGGTTCTATATGGGGTGTTGTAGGTTATCCCTGACTGGTGTCTGACCACTATGGGGTCCTATATGGCGGTGTTGAGGTTATCCCTGAGCTGGTGTTGACTCTATGTGGTCTCTTATGGCGGTGTTGTGGGTTATCCTGAGCTGTTTTGACCTCTATGTGGTCTCTATAGGGCGTGTTGTGGGTTATACCTGAGCTGGTGTTGCCGCTTTTGGGCCCTTAATGTTGTAAAGTTAATTGGGGGGTATAGGGGCAGGCACATGTGTCCGATTGTAAAGTGGGGGAACCCTGACTCTGGATGGAGTCCAACTTTTATTTTCTTGCTGGGGTTTTTTTTAAAAGGGGGTGAGGTGCGTGACCAGGGAAACGTGGCGGGGGATTTTTTTTTTTGGGGGTGGGGGGGTAATTGTAGGGGGTGGGGGGGGGAATGGATGGAGTACTTCCCCTGTGTCATGTATGTTAATGAAAAATGTGTAAACAAATTTTGTTACTACACAATACGTTCTTTTTTTGCACACTATTATGGGGTAAAATGGGCCCATTTATGTCTGAGAGGCCGGTAATATTTAAGTACAGTAGGGGGGCCCCCCCAAAACAATTCCCCTGTGGGCCCAGACCCCCCAGTCCGACACTGCCAGAGGGGGTGGTTGAAGGCCAAGTGTGGAGTAACAAGCAGAGCTGAGTGGAAGGTTCTGACTCCCCTCAAGACTTGAGAGAAGCCATTACCAAGGACTGTACTGTACAGTGTGAGTACATGTTTGTGGTGATGGGTAGTAGACCCAGACCACTGATAGAGAGGGATTCTTAAACTTTGAGTTGTGCTAGATTGCCTAAGTTTATGTTTTGTTTATTGTACACTGACCTGCGTGTCAAATGCTAGGAGAAGAAAGCTGGCTGAGGTCAGTCTGAAGAAATATTGTGTCGGACTGACCTGTGCAGTAGATGCCAGTGACTCTTATGAAAAGACGGTGATCCCAGAGCTAAAGTGAACCTGCAGGCTGGTCCAAGATGGTGGTTAAACACAAAATGAATGCTTAATAGGAAAAGAAAGATTACATCCTACATTTACATTGGTCTACCTTTTTCAGCAAAAAAATAAAAAAAAAATGAAAAATGGGGTTTTTAGTGTACTTTTTTCAAATGATAAATCACATTGCACTCAGGGACCTCTGTGGGTCCCTACTCTAATGGGAGTAGCGCTGCATGGTGACCACTGCCACAGCAACAGCCACAACAATGAGGGACACAACCCAGTGACCTAACAACACCACTGTTGCCAGACCTAGCTCCCGATTGCACCACCACAAAAAGCTACTCACCAACAATGGCTGCCACACACTAACATCGCCCAAAAAAACTGCAAAGTGGCAAACGGGCTTATACAGTTTGATCAAAAAGTACAATAAGTACCCCATGTTCATTTTTGTACATTTCTGCTGGAAAAGCAGTAGATCAATGTATAGTGTAATGATGTCTCTACCTCTTTTTGCCTAGTTTGTACACATAACCCCTTTAAGTACCCTTGTCACATTCACCCTTGCTCACCTAAACCTAAAACCTACAATGTTGAGCTTCTGCGAGCAAATTGATGAGGTGGAGGGAGAGGAGCATTTTTGATAACGAGGGTGGGGGATCACTATTGTTAGAGAAATTGTATACTAAGGCATAGTTGATAAATTAGAGCTATAAAATGGTATGTTCCAGTTTCAACATCTGTGGATCTCCAGATACCGATCATTTGATAAAAGTGATAGCTCTACCATCTACCATACCAGTGCATTCATTGGAGCAAGTCAGAGATATGTGCTGCAGGGACGAGACCGATACCGGTAGGTGAGCCGTACATTTTTATTTGTTTGTGGACTATATTAGGCTCTTTTCTGGCTCCCTCCGGTGGTCTATCCACATAATATTGTATACAGCTATACTTGCGTCCTTCTACACATTTCACAGCAGTACAGAGGGTGTGATCGCTTACCATTATTCTCCAGCACGTCCACTAAGGCATACCACAGTGCTCGGTATCTCTCAAAATGCAGCAACCATCTTTGACAGCTGATCGTAGGGCAAAATTAGCCCGTGTCTTTGAGGATACCAGTGCAGCAGCACAGGAAAGGACTGCCTTAAAGCAATTGTTTGTTGATCTTGAGAGAGATAAAATTAAAAAGCTTAAAATATGGTGGGACCAGCAAACTTTGAGCACATATGTGGAGAAAAAAATTATACCAAGGGGATTGCGATTGAAGAAAGCCCCATCCTTTGTTGCATCAGAAGATTTTTTGCACAAATGGAACCAGGTTTTGTCTGAATGTCTCTAATTAATCTAATTATAGAATTTGAAATGCACAAATTACAACAAATTGAAGAAGAAATAGAGACAGTAGAAAATAAGCTGGAAACTTTCAAAAGCGATAGCCAATATTCTGAGCTCCATAATAAGTTGAAAGATACGCTAAATAGTCTGGAGAAAACCATTATGGAAAATAAGAAAAAAAAGTACACAAGAGATACAGAGGACTATATAAATGATAGAGTGTACTCGTGGCCCAAAGTTGGGCAGCCAGGCACCCCTAGGTCCATATTAAAGAAAAGATGGCATCAGAGAGAAAGAAGATCAGTGAGCTTTACGGATATTGATAGTACCGATAGTGGCAATACGGATTCAGAGAGAGGGACAATGGTTATGCCAAAAAACGGAGGAGAGGAAGAAGAAGAGGAGGAACACATAGAACGCGCAAAAAAAGCTCATGGAACAGCAACCAGAAGAAACGGACATATCGGAAAAAATAGAGGAAACACAAGTTATTGTACTGACTCCTACCATACTTACTGTACCCCAGATAGAAGTGTTGCAACAGGGTTTAAATTTTTCACCTACACGTAATTTTGATTTGTTCATGACTGTTTTGGATATAAATAAATTCGCAAGATTACTTACTATTACAAAACATTTCCACAATTTAGCGGAGACAGATAGTGACAAATATAACGAAAGGGCTATCATCAATAATGAATTTACTGAGTTGTTTTTCCAGGAGCAAATAGCTTTGAAAACCTTGCAGGATTTGAACAGAGAGGGTTATGCTTCCAATAGTGAGAGTCCAGGGGAAAGTGTTGAAATCTATCATGACATGCCAAATCCAGATTTTTACCCTCTTAAAACAAGAGTCCCAGCCCTTGATGCATTCCAAAATACAATGAAGAGGGATCTTATGGCTCTACAAAAAAAGATTCTAAAAAGAGATAATAAAAACCATAATAGGAAGAATAATTTAACATGGAGGCAATTTAAAGACCTAAAGGAATAAAAGATAACCAAAACCTGATAATAAAGAAAGCGGACAAGGGAGGTGCGATGGTGGTAATGGACCGGGATCTATATGTGAGGCAGGCAAAAATCATCTTGGAGGATATTACCACCTATCGTAAGCTTAGAGAGGACCCCACTAAATTGTTCCAAAGGGATCTTGAAAAATTGTTGCAAGAGGGAGTTACACTAGGGGCCATCACGGATAAACAAAGCAAGTACATTTTTGGTAAGGACCCTGTGGTACCTATTTTTTATGGAGTACCTAAGGTACATAAAAATCAATTTCCTCCAGGCCTTAGGCCGATCATCTCTAGTAATGATTCTTTGAATGAGCGTTTGAGTTCATGGGTTGATAAGTATCTTCAGCCCTTGGTTTAAAAAATGCCAGGTTATATAAAAGACACAAAGGCTTTATTACAAGCCATGGAAGGGAAACAATGGCAGGAGAGTTACACCTGATAGGGTGAGATGTGGTTATCTCTTTCAAGTCTGCCCAGCTGATATAACTTTAGTGCAGTTTCTTTCTTTTGCGCAATTTAGTTTCATATGAATCCGGGTCTTCAGGAATTTATTATGTTATCCATAGAATATCTTTTAAAACATAATTATTTTAAATTCCTGGATACTTATTATTTGCAATTACTGGGAGCACCTATGGGTGCAACCTCTTCCCCTTCTCTTGCTAATTTAGTTATGGCATGGTGGGAACACCATGTCATATATTGCGATGACAATCTGTTTCTGGACTGTATCCTGTGTTATGGGCGCTACATCGACGACCTCTTGATTATTTGGGGTCGCGATGTAGTGCTCATACAACCTTTTATGGAGTACATCAATTTGAATCATTTCAACCTTAAATTTACTGGCAATTGGAATAGGGAGGGCATCCCTTTTTTAGATGTTTTTCTTAGGGGGGATGTTCAGCTAGGTAAGATTTTTACCACACTGTACAGAAAGCCTATTTCGGGAAATTCTATTTTGAAGGCTGATAGCTGTCATTCCCCACATACAGTTGCCACAATCCCGTATGGCGAGTACGTCAGGGCAAAAAGATCTTGTACATGTGAAGATGATTACCATCAAGAAGAAAAAAAGAATAGATCGTAGACTTAGACAAAGGGGTTATTCGAAACGCAACTTAAATAAAGCAAAGACAAAAATAAAATCAAAGACACAACATCAGTTATTATGGCATGATAATAATAATAATAATAATCTTTATTTATATAGCGCCAACATATCCACATCACTTACAAATTTTGGAGGGAGTAGGTTACAGACAAAAGAAATACATTGCACATGAAAAAGCACTACAGATGAGACCACGAGGTGTGAGCGCCCTGCTCGCAAGAGCTTACACTCTATTAGTGTGTCGGGAGAGACGTAGGGTAAGAAGTGCTAGAATTTTACAATGGACCAAGCATGTGACATAAATGATGGGTGTTTTATTAGAATTCGATGTACCTGCCACCAAACAGTACATCTATAATATACAGTTAAGGTGCCGAAAAATTAGATGAGTGCGCTAGGGAGTGGTGGGGAGGGGGAGGCTGTTAGCATTAGTCAGGCCTAATGGTGACAGAAGAATTATTCTCAGGCCCTTATAAAGCTATGAGAGTTCTGATGTGCCGATCGCCCGCGGTATCATGTTCCAGAGAACTGGTGCCGCACGTGTGAAGTCTGGAGATGGCATGGAAGTTCCGGATGTTTGATGAGTGTTAACCTGAGATCATCAGCAAGAGCGGAGAGAGCGGGTAGGGAGGTAGAACATAGGATGAGGGAAGAGATGTAGGGAGGAGCATCATTTGTGGAGACCTTTATGAGGGTGAGGATGATTTTATATGTTGTATCCTGTACTGGATAGGCCACCATGAAGTTACTGACACAGGGTAGAGGCATCAGTAAGTAGCGGCTTGGAAAGAAAAGACAAACCGGCTGCTGCATTCAGGACAGATTGTAAGGGGAGAAGTTTGTACAGAGGGATACCGATAAGCAAGGAGTTACAGTAGTCGAGACGATAATGAATAAGAGCAACAATGATAGATTGAGTTGTTCCACATGGAGAAAAGGACGGATTCTGGAGATATTCTGAGGGTGCAGTGACAGGAGCGGCAAGGGAGTGAATACTAGGGGATGAATGATCGAATCTATATAAGGACCCAAACAGGCGGGCCTGCTGCCTAGGAGTTATGGTGGTGCCACACACTGAGACAAGAAAGGGCAGGGTAAGGTCTGTCATGTAGATGTGGGATGACTAGAAGTTTCAGTTTTAAGTGATGTTTAGTTAAGATACAGTGATGACATATGTTCAGAGACAGCAACAGGCGTCACGTGGTGTTTGTGAGCAGAAACCAGAGTGAATGTTCTTGGGAGGAGTGTATAATTAGGTGTCAATCAGCGTAGAGATGGTATTGAATCCAAATCTGCTTATGGTTTGTCCAATGGGGGCCTTATAGATTGAAGAAGAGGCGATGCCCAAGAACGGATCCCTGAGTAACCCCGACAGCAAGAGGAAGAGGAGAGGAAGGTAGAACCATGCAAATGAACACTGAAGGAACGGTTAGAAAGGTAAGTGAGAACAAGATAGAGCAGTGTCCTGGATGCCAATGGTGCCTGAGCTGAGAGAAGTTGGTGATTCAACAGTGTCAAACGCTGCAGAGAGATCCATAAGATTCAACAATCAGTAGATTTTGCCCTAGAATATTAGCTGATAGGATATCATTGAGATCTTAGTTAGAGGCCGTTTCTGTGGAGTTGTAGGGTGCGGAAACCTGATTGCAGAGGGTCAAGAAGAGAGTTAGCGTGAGAGATAGTGGATTAGGCGAGAGTAACCAAGCGTTCCCAGGAGTTTGGAAATGAAGGGCAGGTAGAGACTGTCGGTAGTTATCAGCAACCACAGGACGGGTCCAAGAGGGCATTTTCAGTAAGGTAGTTAATAACAGCAATAATATAAAGGGAAGATGGGAAGATCCCATGGGTGAGAGAGAGGTTACAGATGCAGTTATGTGAGAGATGATATCTGGAGAAATAGACTGGACAAGGTGGGAGGGAATGGGGTCACTAGACAGTGTGGGCGTAGCAGACAGCAGAAGCCATGAAACCAAAATTCTTCTTCTGTCGTCGGGTCAAGAGCTGAGAAGTAGGCAGGGGGGATGTGCGGGGAGGGACCAATGGCTGCTGCTTGGGGTTTTGAGATGAGATTTTTGCCGGATTTTGTCAATTTCTCTTTGAAGTGAGTGGCCAGGTCTTCAGCATGGGAGGACAGAAGACCGGCTGAGCTTTAGCTGAGAAGGGAAGTTAATGGTGTCAAACAGGCGTTTAGGTTGTTGTGTAAGGTTGCGATGAGGGAGTGAAATATTTTTGTTTGGGTCGCTGTGACGGGCAGATTGACTAAGTCCTGATCATAAATATGTAGTGGAGAAAGTCCTGCAGGTAGCTTCGCTGTCCTCACAGACCATCCCAAATCTGGAACAAACCCAGCAGATGGCGAGACTGAGCGTGTGGCCATGGCTGTGGGTGTCTGACGACTGGTGGTGCGGTGTGTTATAGCGGTGCCAATGTGTCCAGGGTAGGTGGAAAGAGTATTCCAATATATTGTTTGGACCGCCAGGTCAGGGCAGGAGAAGGGAGGATATTGGGGCAGTAAGGACTGTATGGCGTCTGTGAATTCCTAGTTTCATGGAAGTGGATATTTCTTGAATGGGAATGGGCAGGTGTGGTCCCAGAGATGGGTGAGAATTAGTAATAGAGAAGGAAATAAGATTGTGATCAGAGAGAGTGTAAAGGAGAATTATTAAGTAAGAGATTGAGGAACGGTTTACAGAAAACGCAGATCAAGAGATTCCCAATCCTTTGTGGTTGGAGAGTTAGTAAACTTCGAGAGGCCTAGAGAAGAGGTTAGTGAAATTTATCTCAGAGGCAGAGGAGACATGGGTCATCACTAGGGATGTTAAGTGGACCCATTCTCAGAGATGGTATTTCAGTAGAGAGGAAGTGAAGGGTGCCCAGGCAGCAAATGACCAGAAACTGGCGGGGAGAGCCGGGGGGTCTTGTAACAGAACCACGAGTCCTGAGAGAAAATGGCTGAAAGATTCTGAGGGTGTGGTGACCTCAAAAGAGGGGAAAGTGGAGTGAGGGTGCAGGGGAAGGACCTGGTAAGTTGCAGTGGGAGAGAGACAGTATGCCAACTCCCCCACCCGGCCTGTTTCTCAGGTCTGGGGGTGTGGTGAAGTGTAGGCACGCCATAGGTGAGATCGGCAAGGGAAGCGGTGTCTTATGGCTGAGCCATGTTTCGGTGAAGTGCTAGCAGGTTTGAGGGAGTTTGGAGAGAAACAGGTCAATAACAGAAGTGTTTTTCAGACTGATCAGGCGTTCCACAGAGCAACATTTCAAAGGGACTGAAAAAGATGTACAGCGAATAGCAATTAGGGTAGCAGGGTTCTATGGGAGGAGGAGGTGGGATGAGCAGTAAATGAGGGTGGCCTAGGTAGGAGAGTATGTCACCTGCAGCAAGAAGCAGAGAAAGAAAAGATAACAGCAATGGTTCAGTGATGAGTAAGACGCGTTGGGCAGCAATATGAGTGAGTCAGGTTGGTTTTGTGGTAATTTGAAAAGGAAAAGGAGAGTGTGTGATTCAACACATGGGTGAGGGAAGAGAAAGGCGCGAATGTGGAAAGATTCTCAGGGGCAATAACTGTGTGGTAAGCCAGAAGGTAGAATGGCTGCAAGATAGACAGCAATCTGGAGCATGGGTGAATAGGGTTTTTTTGTAAGCCAAGTATACTTACAAGAAAGGCGTTCCTCCAAGCCCCGCTCGCCACCTTCTCTGGTCCTAATATCGGTTTTATTTTCAGATACCTTTGATTCAGAACGTATCACTTTCATATCTGGTTTCACACTCTACATGGCTATACTGACCCAAATGGTCAAGACTGACCAATGCTAACTAATTTAAACTATCCTATGTGGAGTTCATTGATATAAATCAGTGGACCCAGCTGCCAGCAAATGGTGGAGTACAATAAGCCCAAGCAGAGGACGATTCTACAGGGCCAGAATGTCAGGATCACTACCAATACAAATAAACACAGGGTAATTATTCCAGGACAGAGATTGGGAGAAATCTATGCATTCAACCATACCAGAACACAGCACAGAGCAATTATACATATCGCAGAGACAAACAATGAATGGAGGATGTAGTCCACTATTCACAATTCAACATACCTTGATTCAGATCTATCACTTTCGTATATGGTTCACTACTCTACATGGCTATACTGACCCAAAAGCAAAATAAAAAAGTAGATAAGTTAGTGTTCTCTACCAACTTTAGTAGCAACTTTAGGGAAATTAAATTTCTATTTTTCAAAAACCTCAATATGTAAAAACGCAGACCCTACCTTTTCTAAAATCATTGAAATTGGGAGTTATGTTTGTGCCCAGATGTAGTAGTACATTAGGATCTATGATCTTTCCTAGTGCCTTGGTTACTAACAGTAACCCTCAAACCACTTGGCTTTAGTGATGAGCGATTACGTTGACTATCGTCATCGGGTTGATGGTTCGATAAACGCAATAAGCATAAGATATTCGATGTCGATGATAGATTTATCCACCGATGACCGATTAAGTCTATGGGAAGCACAGACACCTTCATTCTTTACACCCAAACGGGCTGGAGAAGCTGGAATTAACAATCCACAACATCAAATGGATACTGCTACATCTAGCAACACACTCCCCTTGGGTTATAATACACAAAAAAAACTCACAACCATTCACTAACCCCATGTCTTGTACCACAGCATGACCCTTAAACCTCAGTCACCCACAAATTAAAAAGGGGCCAGAAGGCAGTATGATTTTAAACCATCATTTACTATGAACTGGACAACTGAATATCCCTGTCCTGAACGCAGCATGAGCCCCAAAACTTGATGACCCCCAGATTAAAAAAGTGCCGGAAAAAGGAGTCTTCAACCACCATTTTAGTTAACTGGACATTGACTATCCCTGTCCTGTATACCACAGTATGACCATTAAACCTGTCTGACCCCCCAGATTAAAAAGTTGCCGGAGAAGGAGTTTCTTCAACCACCATATTAGTTGAACTGACATTGACTATACCTGTCCTTGGCCACAGCATGAGCCCCAACCTGCATAACCCCCAGATATAAGAAGTGTCCTGGAAAAAGGAGTACTTTCAACCACCATTTTTAAGTTGAATCTGGACATAGACTAACCATGTCCTTGAAGACCGCAGCATGACCTTAAATCTACATGACCCACAGATTAAAAATTGCCGGAAAAAGGAGTCGTTCAACCCCCATTTTAGTTTCACATGACAAAAACTGTCCCAGTCCTGGGTAGCGCTTGTCCCTCCTATGAGTGCGGACCAATAGACTACACTTCGAGGAAATACTGGTGGTTAACCGCACCTGTTCCATCCAGGTGGCCCTTTTTCTGGCATACTTTTTCTCATTTTACTCAACTGCTGGAGGAAATTGCTCTGAACTTTGTTCTCTGTGTGCGTGCTCCATAACTCCATTGTCCTCTGAATAACCTACATCTGTCAAGTTTTCCCTGTAGCCTCCCTTGTACCATTCAAGGAATTTTTTTTTACCAGCTATTTTTGTACATGCAAGTTTTTTAGATAGTTTTTAATTCTAGAAACACATTTTTAAAATAGGAATGGAATCCCACCATGTCTTTGTTTCTCTTTTTAATTGTATTAAATGGTTGTCTCAATAACATGGATTAAAGCTATGTTAAAGATCTTGCAAAACATGTCATTTTTGCAATATTTTCCATCTAACAGTGTCCTACCTATCCTGTTTCTGACAGCACCATCACCCTTGAGCCACTCTTAGACAATTGGTGAAAGAACAAATGTCAGGTTAAGAAAGACATTTTTTAATAATAGTACCTGTAGTAATACTGCATGTCACAGTAAAAAACAAAATGCCCACAAAAATTCCAATAGCATGACCGTGAGTAAGCCACTTTGGAACAATTGTGAATAACAAATGCGTCTGTTAGGAAACAACATTTTTTATAATAGGACCTGTAGTTTAGCTGTCATGTTCACAGCAAAAATGCCCCCAAAAATTCAAAGCATGACCCCTAGAGACCACTTTGGACAATTGTTAAGAAACAAATGTCTTTAGAAACAACATTTTTTAATAATAGGACCAGTATATTGTTGCATTTCAAAGCAGCATGACCCTCAAAAATTATATAAAATGACTTCTCAGCCACTGTTAACAAATTGTGAGGGAGAGAGGCCACTTACAAGCCACCTTCTGTGTCCAAAGGACCTGATTAAATGCTGTATCTCACAGCACATGACAATGACCCCAAAAAATTTATAAATATGACCTTTTTCTCAGCCACTATTAAAAATTGTGAGGGAAAATGCACTTTAAGAAGCCACAAATCTGTCCAAAGGACCATGATTATTTCTGTATCTCACAGCAACAATGACCCAAAAAATTATAAATATGACTTCTCAGCACTAATAAAAATTTGTGATGAGAAATGCCACTTAGATGCAAAATTTCTGCGTTTTCCAAAGGGACCATAATATAGCTGTATCTCACAGCAACATGACCTTAAAAACCATTGACAATGAGAAAAACTTCTAAAGTTAAGGTGAGTAAGTGGTATACGTTTGTCATGAAACCTGCTGTCTTTTAATCAGTCTCCCTCACACGCAAAACCAGCAAATGAACTGTTTGCGAGAAAAGAGAATAAAAATTGCATAAAAATGATCATTTTAAAAAAAGTTTTTCAAGAGACCATTTCTGTTTTGAAGAGGAAAGTGATATAGACCGGCAACTAATCGGTGGACCTCGTCAATTGGGGGACAACGACATCAGAAATCCATGCTGATTCATCTTGATGAAAGTCAAACGATCCACATTATCTGTGGAAAGTCATGCGTTTGTCTGTTATGACTCCTCCACTATGCTGAAGGTCCGCTCATATATGACGCTGGCTGCTTGGCAGGACAACACTCTATGGCGTGATGAGCCAGCTCGGGCCAGTTCAACCCATTTTGGATACCCAAAGTCCTATTGGTCCATAAACATACAAAAACATCGGTGTAGAGACAGCAGATAGTCGTGCACGCATGATCTAAAGCTAGTCTCTGTGTGTTGGATTGGTGCCCTGCATTGCAATGCTTGGTGAGGTGGTAAATAAAGATTGCCCTAATTCACCCATTAGCTTCTGCCCACCATTGCTTTGCTGCGCTGCTGCCACTACGGCTACTTGTCACTCTACAGCTGTCAACGTCGCTGTGATGTTCCAACATACCGTGACATTTGAAGAACGTGAATTCAGACGCAACAGATTGTCTCCAGTTGATCAATCATCAAGTTCTCCCATTTTCCTGCATTTTACACTCTATTGGGTGGTGGAAGAAAGTGCTGATTTTGTTTTGGTACGCGGGAACCAGGAGGTGGCCACCCAGAAACTATTGTTTCATTTTGATGGCCTTAATGCGAAGGATCATGTTTGGAGGAATGGAGCACTCCAAGCACTCATGTGAGAGATGGAGCCTTGATTTCCCAAGCCTCCTGGGTCTAGGGGCACTAGCAAACTGATTTTTCCTCATCTTCCTCCTCCGCCTCAAATTCGCGCACACAAACCTCTTATCCAAGACAGGACGTCGGTACAAGTCGGTGTCTAGAATACCTCCTCCTCCTCTACCTCCTCCTCCCGCTTCCTCCGCACAGCTTCAACACATCCCTACTTGGCCTCAGATGATGATGCTCCCTGGAGAGCTGATGGCACTGCCTTGCACTAGCCTGACCCCAACCACTGCCCAATGAAGACCGGATAAAATTGATAAACGTCGTGCCTTGTGGATTCGACGGAGAGAATGCTCTGTGTCCGCATCTGTGTCCGTCTCCCTCCTCCCTCGCTGGCGGGACCTGTAGTTTCGGAGTGCCGAACGATCGTTCCAGAACTAAGATCACCACAATGCTCTATCGCTGACAAGGGCATCGTCCCGCGCACTGACCATTTGGTGGCTTCTTCAAAACTGGCAAGGATGGTGAAGGACCTCTTTCACCTGCCTCACTCTCGGTGGTGTCAACACCCCGAGGTCCGCCCCGCTGCTTGTCAGGCCATGTGTCACTTCTACGGGTAATGGCATTTGCGCGCTGCCACAAATGTGGAGCATGTGGGGGTGGAATTCCAGCGTGTTGCCACGTCAATAATGGAGGTTTATGGGGAGCCGAGCTGTGCTGCAACGCCCCGGGGGACGAAGAGGGGGCGAAAGGGGAAGTGGAATTTGACTTGAGCCTTCCCCAGCAGGCAGTCAGACCGTTTAGCTCTTTAAAAATTTTTGGACGACAAGGTTCTGACAGGGCCCAGGCAAGGGTGGCTCCACCCTACGATCTTAAGGGCGGCCAGCAGATTTCGCCCGTTATCGCACACCACCTTGCTGGCCCCAAGGTTCTTGGCACCCAGCCAGGCGCTCGGTCTCTTACGGGACCCGTCCACAGCTCCTGCCCTGTGTGGGGATGGTCTCAAGACAGATTAATTTCAACACGGCCTGGTTTCTCTGGGCACGTGATGCCACAGAGGACCTTGGGGGAAAGAGCCCTGCACCACCCCTGGGGTTTTTGAAGAGCGTGCCCCGAGCCTGAGAGCCACCGTCCCCCCCAGAGACATACACCTAGTACCCAGTGAGCTGTCACAGAGATATAGCGGCCCTTGGCCGTGCTTACTAGTCCATGTGTCGGTGGTCAGATGGAATTTTCCGGCCACAGATGTAGACAACGCACTTGAAATTTTAGATGACACGTGGTGGCCAGGTCAGGGACGGTTTTCTGGCAAAGAAATGCCTGCTCGGCATTGGTATTGGGGGCAGGCAAGGACCATGACGTGGCGGAACCCATCTGTATCCACCAGACGGAAAGGAAAACTTTTCCCAAAGGCCAAAAAGCCTGGCAATGCCGACATTAGGCTTTTGGTTTTGGGATGGTTTGGGTTAAAGTGTTTCTTCTGCCCCCAAAAACCTGGAAGACAGAAGGTGGCTGCTAGATGGTTTGCTTTTATGGCGTGCAGGTCGTCAAAACTGGCGGAAGGAGAAGGGGTGGATGGGTCTCTGGTGGTGCTGGTGGTACTCGGCGACGGTGGAGGCTGAAGCGGAGGCTGTTTCCCTGACCCATGACTGAGGGGACATGGGCGCTGAGGAACGCTTGGTGGGGCGGAGGAGGAGGAGGCAGAGACAGAGGGTGTGACAGTGGTTGGGAAAGGCCCCGGGGCGTCGGTCTGACCTTTTTTGGCAAGTGTTTCCTCATTTAAAACTCATGCATTCGCTGCATGTGACTAGACTGTTGGTGGTGGTTAATCCCCTAATGTTCTTGCCTCTACTTATGCGTTTCGGCAAAGGCGGCATATGACATCTTGAGTGAATCAGAGGCTTGCTCAAAGAAGGCCCAGGCTTGAGAGGTCCTGGACCTTTTTGACGGGGATAAGCGAGGGGGCGGGGTTTCCGCTGACCGTGGGCTGGCGGAATCATATCAGCGGACTTCTGCGGACCCCCCTCTCCCTTTTTGAGGCAGGACCCGTACTGACACTACCCCATCGTTTTCCCTCCTATTTCAGTGATGAAGCGCTCGCAAGCAAATTCTGCTGAAAAGACCCGTTGGATCCGCAATGTCATCATCTCATCCTCAACACAGGTGACTTCGTCGTCCTGACATTCTGCATCCAGGAGTGCGGGCTACAAGCAAGAGGGACTGCAAGGCGTTGCCGACCACCCGGGATTTTTGCCGATTGACCGGCTTCCCCCTCCTCTGAGGGCCCATCAGTAACTGGGCGTCAGAGTAGAGAAAATCACCCTCTTTGGCCTCTTGATCTTTTAACTGCCTTCTGACTCCAACCGCATTTTGTCATCAAAGAGGTTCTTCAGAAAATGGATTATCCACAGTGGTGGGTAAACGAGTTGACATTTGGGTGCTTCATGTTGGACGGATGCTGATGATGCTGATGACGACATTTGTGGCCCTGACTGGGGGACGAGGAGGTAAAACTGCTGGATGAGGTTGCATTAACCACTGAAGGACAGATTGGCGACGCTGTTCGTTACTGAGATTCACAGGGCCTGACCAGCGATGACAGGCCTGACGGTCCTGCACTGACGATCCGCTGGCATGCATGTTGTCGCCAGCACTGGAAGGGCACCTTCTCTCGTACCTCTAACTCCATGTCCTACCCCCTCTTTGCTCGCTTACCACCTGAATTTCGCTCCTGTTCAGAAATATAAAAAATTTGAGAAGGTATGGAAGAGTTTTGGAAGTCTCTTATTAAAAAGACGGCAGATCAAGCTATCTCAAATCCTCAAATCAAAACAAAATTGCTGGATTCAAATTTAATTGCAAGGTGGCTTTTATCAACAAAGTGGCCTGCGCCAAAGTGAAAAAAACACGTATCTGAAATGTATACGGGATAATAAAAAGGGATTTTTTGGCACCTATCAATTCACCTGTGGTGACTACTAAATTGCTGCATTCAAATTTAACTACAAAGTAGCTCTATGAACAAAGCTTGACTGACCAAAAGAAAAAAAAACCTGTCTGAAATGTATACGGATATTAAAAGGTATTTTTGGCACCTTTCAAGTCACCTGTGGTGACTACAAATTGCTGTATTCACATTTAACTGCAAAGTAGATTATCAAAAAAGCTTGATGACCAAAAGTGAAAAAAACACCTGTCTAAAATGTATAGGATATTAAAGGTTTTTTTTGGACCTTTCAAATCACTTGTGGTGACTACAAAATTGCTGTATTCACATTTAAGTGCAAGGTCCCTCAATAAACAAAGCTGTAGTGCGCCAAAGTGAAAACCCCGTATCTGAAATGTATTCGGATAATTAAAAGGTATTTTTGGGCCCCTATCAATTTCACCTGTGGTGACTACAAATTGCTGTATTCAAATTTAACTGCAAAGTAGATCTATCAACAAATCTGGCCTGCGCCAAAGTGAAAAAAACCCCGTATCTGAAATGTATTCGGATAATAAAAGGTATTTTTGGCACCTTTCAATTCACCTGTGGTGATTAAAAAAATTGCTGTATTCAATTTAAGTCCCAAGGTGCCTCAATGAACAAAGCTGTAGTGCACCAAGGTGAAAAAAACACGTATCTGAAATGTATTCGGATAATAAAAGGTTTTTTTGGCACCTTTTCAACCTATGTGATACAAAAATTGCTGGTTTCTAATTTACTGCAAGGTGGCTATATAAACAAAGCTGGAATGGGCAAAATTGAAAAACACCTATCTGAAATGTATTGGATAAATAAAAGTGGAGTTTTGCACCCAACAAAGAGACCTGCAGTTACTAGAAATGATGTATATCCAATATTTAAATTCAGGCTGCCCAATATCAGGAAATATTTCAATAGAAAACTGTTAATAATAAAGCTATTTGCAGTGCAATGTTACACTAAGTCTTGGTGAATATTCCGTATTCTTTTAAAGAGCTTGTCTGTGTTCGCGCGGAACCACCCCCACCCCCCCCCGCTCCCCTCCGTGACTTTACAGCGGTAGAGCTCCTTTTAAAATTCTCTAGTAACTACCATAAAAATCTTCCAATCTTGATCTAACTAAGTTGTAAGGATCACAGCTAACAGTAGAGTTTCTCTGTGACGAATAGAATAATTTCGCTGAGTGGTTGGACACAGGCAGAGCGCAGTCCTATGCTATGAGACGCTGACAGACACTGATCATGAACAGGAAATGCTGTTCTAGGTAGTACGAGGTCATGTGCTTTTTCCAGCCAATCGCAACCATAAACATCCCCTTCATGACATCGCCCACACTTCTCACCCTGCTCTATTCTGTAATCTGATTTGTGGCCCCAAAATGACAGGAAGCGCCGAAAATGCGCGTTATTAATAGATGTGCACAGATTTTAACCTAAATTATCGGTGATCTAAAAAATCTGATCAACATAAAAACTGTGCCGATTTCAACTTTGTCGATAATAATCGCTCAACACTACTTGGCTTACTTTGAAGGTTTCTTTCCGTGTGGTGGAGTTCGCTGTAATTTATGCAAACAAGCTAAAAAACTTTTGTATTTTGTGAGACAGAAGGCGAGAAAAAATACAATATATCTAAAATTCTGAATTGCGACACCCATCATGTTATATATGTGGTAGAATGTTTCTATGTGCAATAAGAAATATGTTGGCTGCACCACAAGGAAATTAAAGACCCGTATAGCGAGCATGTATACAACATAAGAAATAAAATGCACATAAATCTGGAAACTGCAAACATTTTGTGGATCGCCAAGATAGTGGGTTGTTCCAGTTTGGTTTTCTATGCGATTGAGCAGGTGAAGGACACGTATCGTGTGGAGAATTGCGCCGCAAGGTGAGATATAGAGAGGCATATTGGATCTTAATTTGGAACCAGAGCCCTCAAGGGACTAAATTATAAAAGGATCTGTTATTTTATTATTAATGCCTCCTATTTATACACTTTGTTGCGTTTGACTTTCTGGCCCTTAAAATGGTTTGTTTTCTCTATAGCACAGGATATGATGTAATGTGAGAGTGCTTTTTCATTGGCTAGTATTTGCTTTTAAACCAGGGAAAATTTCCTCCCCTTTTTTATACTGTGACCAAGAGCCTTCCCGCTCGAAATGCGTCAGATGGTTTTTATACACTAGCCACTCTGTACTGCTTTTAACCATGGTGTGGTTGCAAAATAAAGTTTTTGAACATCGTTGCCGGACCGGAAGTTGTTTTTGCCGTCCTTGCCGGGCGCTGCTTCTACCGCCCTTTGTTTTCCCAGTTTCCCATTACCATGGAGCCGCGGATTGTTCCGGGGGCAATCAGAGATATATGCTCAGGGAAGGGGACCGATACCAGTAGGTGAGCCGTACATTTTTATTTGTTTGTATACTTAAGGCATAGTTGATACATTAGAGCTATAAAATGGTATGTTCCAGTTTGAAACTCTGTGGATCTCCAGATAAAGTGATGGATTACTTTCAATGAATCATTTGTTGGAGGAAATTTGCAATGTTTATGTCCATAGTCTCTTCGGGACAAAGAATAACATGTAGAGTTTTGTTGTCAATGGACGCCCATAACTCCCATTACCCGGATTAATCATAAATGTTGGCGTTTTACTGCTCTTTATGTTGACTTTCAGGGGATCCATGTTTATGGAGGGTCTATATTTACCTTTTTGCCATCTCTCACAATGCTTCACTTGTTCTTCAAATATCAACCCCCACCCCCCATCCCTCCTCTTAGGAGAAAATACTCTGGAGATCTGACCTTCAAACAAAGTAAATTGAGATGAACCAACTAATTGCTAATTGTTATTGTAGTTCCTAACCTGATCTATAGCTCTGAAAGTCAAACAGAAGCCTCCAGAGTGTAACCCGATTCTGGAGTCAGTCTTTGAGGTTGTTGAAACACATATTCACTAACAGCTGAAAACCTTCACAGTTGTTACAATAATTAGCACTATTACGTTTGATATACTCTTTACCGACTTGAAAGTAAGTAAATGGGTGTTTAACAATTATTTAAAGTGGAGAGGAAGATTTGTTTCAGACGCATTAAAGATGAGGTGGTCGGGAGGTCTAAACTTCAGGAAACTTCAGGGGGGCAAGGAAAAACCTATTTTTTTTTGTTTGGGTATCGGGCCTAATTTAAAGAGGTGTTCCAAGCAGGATTTGGACAAGGTATTCAGGTGCTATAGGCAAATAAGGCGCACAGTGCCCCCCCAGAAGGAAAACTAGCCCACTCCCAAACCTTCCATGGGCTCCTTTTCCCGCTGGAATAAGGAGACGCCATAGATGGTCACCAGCTTTGCCAGAGTTTAAGAAGCTCATTCGTCTGTCAATGCATAATTAAAAATAGAAGAAAAGGATCATACTTACCTATCAGATACTCCCGCTCAGTTGCGGCAGCCATCCATTAATTCTGGCCGTGGCTGTGAACATTCACTGTGGCCTGTGTCATGAGAACAATAACCATTCATATATTTAACGGGATGAATGGGGGGGGCTGCCGCAACTGACCTGAGCATCCAGGAGATTAGCAGGATCCTTTTCTTCTATTTTAAGTATGCCCCGATAGCGAATGGCTTTTTATACTCTTAGAACTCTTTCACCCCCCTAATAACCGCCCGCTATCTTTTGGCATCTGAATTTCAGGTCGTTCATCTGCAGCAACGTCTTTTGGCGTCACTGCAGACAATGGTGCCGCAGCAGCAATGAGAACAGAGCTGTACTTCATAGCCCTGTTACCAGCACAGCTCCCGCAAGCGCCCTGGAGCAGAGGAAATTTCCGCTCCGGGGCGCTTTCCCCTTTTTTGCCCCGTTCGTGACCAAGCTTTCCCCAAACTTGTGGGGGGATTGGGGACTCCGGTGACCCGAAGAAGCCAGGGTACGGCCCATCAGCCCGGGGGCCCAGAGTCCCCGGGTGTTGTGTAACAAGCCCGCGTCAGGGCGACTGTGTGCTGCCCCGATCACTGCCTGTGTCAGACTGACACAGGTTATAATGTATTAGCATATATGAATATACTACTACATTACTAAGCGCAAAAAAAAGTAACACAGTTATCCCTTCACGGGATTTAACCCCTTAAGGACCCAGCCTGTTTTGACCTTCAGAACAGCCCTATTTTTGAAATCTGCCCTGTGTAATTTATGTGAGAAAACTTTTGACATTTTTACCTATTCATGTGATTCAGAGAATGTTTTCTCGTGACACTTTGTGCTTTAATTTAGTAAGAAATTTTTTATCCATACAACCCTTGTTTTTTTGGAAAAATATCAAAATTTCATAAAATTTGGGAAAAAAAAATTAGCGATTTGAAAGTTGAAAAAATTTCTGCGTGCAAGACAGATAATTATTCACCACAAAATAGTTTAAAACTGCTTACCATAGTCCATATAGGTTGGCATCTTTTTTTTAAAGGGTTTTTTTTTTTTTTTTTCGACTTTTCGGGGGCTTAAAAATTTATAGTAATTTCTCACATTTTCAAAAAATTTGCAATATATTTTTTTTTTGGGACCCCCCATTTCTGACGTGGTTTTGGGGGGCCCTGCATGTTAGATACCCCAAAGTGATGCCATCGAAAAACTAGACCCCAAAAATTATTTACAACACTTTTTTGGAAGTTTGATAACTTAAAATTTTTCACAGAAATTAAAGCAAAGTGGAGGTGAAATTTCAAAATGTCCCTTTTTTTTCGATTTTCAATATTTATCCCTTATTTTGGGGAAAACGGTAAATGGATAGGTAAAACAAATTTAAAATCAAATTCCCAGGTTGCCGTTTTTTGAGATATCCCATATGTGGCCCCATGCATTATTTTGGGTCACCCTAAGCCCCCCGAATAGGGGGGCCCTACTATATCTGGGGTTCATTTTCAATAGATTTTATTTAGGGCCATGTCAGGTTTGGGGGAACCCTAAGGGGTAAAATAAAAAAAACCCCAAATAGACTGCTATTGGAAATACACCCCTTAATGAATATATCCCGTGGGCATTGAGTTATAGACCCCCCAGGTGATTCACAAAATTTTTTTTGCATAAAGGGTTGAAAAAATTAAAAATTTTTTTTTTTTCAATAAAACTGCAATTTTAGCTTAAAAAAGTTTAATTATACAAGGAATTGGAAAAAAGAAACCCTAAAATTTGTTAAGCAATTTCTTCCCAAATTCAGCAATACCCTAAGTGGGTGTAATGCTGTTTGGGCGCTGGAGGGGTATAAGGGGGGGAGCGAAAATTTGGTTTTGGAACGCAGATTTTGGTGGGCCATTCGCATTTTCAAGCCCCCCCAAAATAGCGAACGGCGAAAAAATTCAGAATCGCCCCATTTTGGATTCAACACCCTCAGGGATTCATCTGGGGTGTAGTGCATTTTGGTTTTCAGGTGTTCCTAGTTTTTTTTTGCTTGGGCAATGAAAAGGGAGGAAAAAGCAGTTCGGGCATTGTTTTTTTTTGGGTTTTAATTTTTTCGCATTTCGGTGCAGTGTAAATGATTGATAAATTTACTTGGGGGTCGGTAAAATTAAATGTATAGATTTTATATAGTTGTTTCTGTTTTATTACTTTTACACAGTAGAAAAAGTCTATAAAAAATTGGTTTTTTGTTTTCCTATTTGACAGTCTACTTTTTTATTTGCTGTGTGAGGCTGTGTATGGGCTTTTTTTTTTGTGTGATGAGTTGAAGTTTTTATTGGTACCTTTTGGGGTTT
>JAODAL010059956.1:0-21163 GCA_025379985.1 Phyllomedusa bahiana | reverse complement strand
TAAAAAACCGTGCAAACCGTTCTTTTTTCCCCCTCAAAACTCTTACAGCCGAATCGATTATATACTCATCCAACATTCCCTCCTCCCATCGGGGTGAGGGCCTCTAGACAGATTAACACTAAACCCCACCCCCCATCCATTGCGACCTTGCCCTTCCGAGTTATAAACTATCCACCTTTGCGTTGAAATTGAATGAATCATTATATGACTCCCTCTGCCTATCGGAGTTACAACGCGCGACTGACGCGTTCATTCGGTCACATCTTTCAGACCCCAACTCACCTCAAATTCAATGGGAAGCTTTGAAATGCATGCTCAGAGGAATACTAATTAAGCATGGCGCGCATCTTAAGCGGGAGGCCTCCTTCAGACTCCAGTCCCTCCTGACACAACTAGCCTCACTGGAGACACTCCACAAATCATTGGGACTGGAGTCTGACCTGAGAGCCCTCATTCAGACACGACATGATATTCTTCAACTAATGGCAAACAAACATAAAAGAAAATCGCAAATGTGCTCTAGTCCTTTTTATGTCTGGAGTAATAAACCTGGCAAATTCCTAGCTCGTGGACTCAGAGACCAGAGAGCATCTCTATTCATTCCATTTGTCAAAAATTCGGAGTGGTGGGTTGTTCAATTGACAGCAGACATTTTAAAGGCCTTTCACAAACTTTACTCCACACTTTACAATCTTCCCACCCCACACACCCAACCGGATTCTCTACAGCACAGGTGTCAAACTGCGGCCCTCCAGCTGTTGGGAAACTACAACTCCCATCATGCATTTGTATAATCCATAACATGGGCATGATGGGAGTTGTAGTTTCCCAACAACTGGAGGGCCGCAGTTTGACACCCCTGCTCTACAGTCTTACCTTGCGAAAACAGCTCTCCCACAGATCCCAGCCCAGTCTCTTGCCTGTCTGGAGGAACCATTTACAGTAGAAGAACTCCAAAGTGCCATTCAGTCGTTACCTGTGGGCAAGAGCCTAGGCCCAGATAGTTATACGGCCTTGTTTTATAAGACCTTGGTATCAGAGATCACACAGCCCATGTTACAGGCCATTAATGCTACCTCCCTGGACTCCCCACTGGCCCCGCTTTCTTGCGAGCCCATGTGGTGGTCTTCCCTAAGGAAGGCAAAGACCCGGCACAATGCCAGAGCTACCGTCCCATATCCCTCATCAACACTGATGCAAAAAATATTTGCCAAGATGCTTGGAAACCGCCCCAACCCTATGCTTAACTCCCTTATCAACTTGGACCAGGTTGGCTTTGTCCCCTCCAGGGAGGCAAGAGACAATACCCTTAAAACTTTTTCCTTAATACATAACATCCACTCACAAAAAATCCCATGCCTATTCCTGTCACTAGACGCCGAAAAGGGATTTGACCGAGTCGCTTTTCCTTTTATGAGCGGAGCATTGTATACGTGGCCTGTAATGTATGGGAGGGTTATGGCCCTCTACTCTTCACCTCAAGCGCAGATACGAATCAATGGCTCTCTATCTTCCTCTGTTACCATAGCTAATGGCACCAGGCAGGGATGCCCGCTCTCCCCCATCCTGTATATCCTGACCATGGAGCACCTGTTGCAGGCTATATGGTGTGGGAATCCGCATGGGTGGTATTCATCTTAAATGTTCTGCCTTTGCGGATGACTTGCTCCTATACCTCGCGGAGCCTGAGACATCTCTCCCATCAGTGCTGGGGGTCCTGGAAGAGTACAGCCTCCACAGTAACCACAAGATCAACATGGCCAAAAGCTCTGCCACGAGTTTTCATATACCTCCCGAGCTGCTGATGAGACTTAGAGTCTCTTTCCCTTTCTCTCGGACAGACTCGTCTTTTCAGTACTTGAGTGTCCAGATCTCTCCTTCCCCAGACAGGATTTTTTATTTAAATTTTACTCCCTTGCTCTCCGGGATCAAACAGGACCTCCTGAAATGAGACAGGAGGGATTTCTCTTGGATTGGACGCATTAATATTTTAAAGATGAACGTCCTACCTCGCTTGCTCTACCTCTTCCAGGCCATCCCCACTCACTCCCAAATTTTCTTTCAGTAAATTACGCAGGGCTGTCTCTCACTTTGTTTGGGTGCATGGTCTTCCTAAGATAGCGGAATCCACTTTGACTCGCTCCAAGCCGGAATGGGGTCTATCCCTGCCAGACTTCCAGGCCTACTACTTGGCGGCGATTTCGGTTCGGACCCTAGACGCCTTTAACACATCCAACCCAAACTTTGGGTTCTTCTTGAGTCGAAATGTTTTAAAGCTCCCACTGCGGCTTTACCCTGGCTCCCGGTTTCAGTGTTACTGAAGGGTCTGCTCCATCAATTACCCTTAATAGACCAAATTTCAGACGCTACCCGTAGTCCTATGCATCAAAAATGAAAATATATAGAACTGGAGGCCCTTGTTACCCCAAATACTGGGGCAACCCAGAGGTTCACGTGTCCCTAGTTACACCGATATCTCGTCTATTGGGACATGATGCCCCACTAATGGTAGCAGAGAGAATACTCACCTCAGACTCTCTAAAGGGGTACGAGGAGCTGGTGGGAGCACAACAACTACACCCTTGCGAGGTTCCATTATTATCAGTTATGGGTTTATACCCAAAGGGGGGAAACGGGACTCTGGGTCTGCTAGACCCCCCAAAACACTTTTGAACTGGGTGCCTTGACAGATACACAGAACGGCATGTCCTCTCTGGCTTTTTATAAACTATTGCTTAGCTCTCAGTCCACAGAAAAAACTGCCCTTTCAGCAGAGCTGGGGAACGAGAGTGAAATCTCTCTTTAAGTTGAAGATTGGCAGGAAAACGGGTTTAAAACTGACAACATAAGTCCTCTGTCTCGTCCAAGGCCCATGAACTGAACTACAAAATCCTCACCAGATGGGACCACGTTCCCGCCCTTTTGAGTGTTTTATACCCCAATTCTCCTGACACATGTTGGCGAAGTAGGTCCGGGAGAGGGACTATGACCCAGATCTGGTGGAGCTGTCCAGCTCTGCAACCCTTCTGGGGTCATGTGGTAGATATCATCCATAAAATAACGGGGATAAAGATACGGAATAACCCCTCCACGGTTCTTTTATTCGACATTCCACTCCCTACTGCCGTTCTCAAGGCCCACCCTTCTCATGTCCCGCTTTTTAGTGGCGAAAACGGTGATCCCCAGACTCTGGCTCTCAACTACCTGCCCGACCATTACAGATTGGTTTAAGGAGATCCACACACTACAGAGGTTGGAGGAGTTCAGATCAGACTCACCATCAAACTATAGCAAATACCGTTATGATTGGGAGGACTGGATCTCCTTCTGTGCCTCAGATCGCTACCTCACCTGTACTTGAAGGAAATTCTGCTAGTCTAGCTTTTTGTGTAGTCGGATGCAGAAAGACCCGTAAGAAGTGACAACACCCCTGAGCCGTTTTCTAGTTGTGTTCGTTCTTCTTGTTCTTTTTATACATATTGGTTTACCTGGTAACTATGCAGGAACAAGGTCTGAGGAAGTGCCCTCATTGTCAATGCAGGATGAGTGCATGGTGGAGCAGTGATGTTCTTTGGGGACTTCCCGGGGAAGGCACCAGGCTTACCTAACCTTGCCTTTTAGCCTGCTGCGAAAAAAATATTTGGGGGGGTCCTTATGGGGACCCCCCGGGGGATTTACCGCTTTATCCTATTTGAGCCTAGCTGAGACTATATTATACTGCACTATGCTATATTACACTATATCGTATCGTCTTGTTTACTCTTGGGCACTTGCTCTTCTATCATTTTATGTCTCCAAGCAAGATGTATTTGTAACGTTTGACGCCCTCTTCCTCTCCCTCTCTCCCTCCCTCCCATGGTAGCACTATCAATCCATCCCCCGCTTTTTTCCTTGTTTAAAACCCATGGACTTTTTTAACCTTGAAAGTGTTGACTTTGAAATTATGCATTTCTTAAATAAAGGTTTTTTGATTGAAAAAAAAAAAAAAACTACAACCCCCGAAACCCTTGCTGTGCCTCGTCCTCCCCCTTTCCCCAAATCCCTTTTGTACTTGCCCGCTTGTTTTTCCTTTTCTGTTTAACCCCTTTCGAAAAATTTTACGCACCCCCTACGTCAAGTCGGGTAGGGGTTCCCCCAAATTTACGATGGGGGCCTTTTTCGCGACTCCCCGGCCCCAAAAATCGCGGCATGGGACAAAGCAGTATTTAACATGGATAATGCTGCATCCCCCGCGGCCGGAGCTCACTCTAATCCTTCGATGTCGCGACCTATCATGGTTGCGAAATTGAAGCTGCGGGCTGGAGGAGTGAGCTCCTTCTGCCCGCGATCAGTGCTGCTCGCTGGTCCCCTTACCGACCCCCCCAGTGCTTTCCCGAAAGCTCCGGGTTGTTGGGGGATGTCGATGCCCACAATGCTTGTGGGCAAAGGTGATTGACAGGCACCATGGAGCCAGTGCCCAAACAGCAATCCATGTACAGGTTCCTCTTGTATAGGTTTAATATTTCATCAAATTCCCTCGGGGAAAAATGGAAAAAAAATTAAAAAAGTAAAAAAAAAAAGGGAAAAAAGTAAAACAAAAACACAAAAAAATTCAATAAAATCACTTACACCACCCTTTTCCCCTTTATAAAAACCAATTCCCCCAAAAAAAGCAAAAATAAAATCCCCCTATTGGTTTTTTGCCCCGTGGTAAGACCCACCCTATAAATATATAATTAACCTGTATGGGAAACGTCGTAAAAAAAAAAAAAAGCCACAGAATTGCGATTTTTGTTCATCCCGCAGCGTATAAAATGGAATAAAAAAGTGATCCAAATCTATCAAACCAGAGTGTCCCAAAATTAAAAACGCAGTTCACCACAAAAAAATTCCTTACCAGCTTGTATCGGAAAAAAAAAAAAAAGTTACGGCTATTAGAAGCAGCGATCATAAATATTTTTTATACAATAAAAACACTTTAAAAAAAAAAAGTGTTTCCCACAAAAAAAAACAATAAAGGGGTTCGCTTTAAGTCCGACTCACAGGTAAAACTAACTTGTAATGTATATTGCACGGTGACGCTATTAAAATAAAAAACATACTGGATTGCGTATTTTTTCCCGTGCTTTTAAAAAAAACGATTTAAAGCGATCAAAAGCTTGTCCCCCAAAAAATGTCCCAATAAAAATGGAAAAGTGTCCCTAAAAAAAACAACCCCCCTACACAGCTCATAAAAAGAAAAATAAAAAGTTATGGCTTTTAACTATGGCGAGGCAAAAAGTGTTTTTTTTTTTTGAATAAAGGGTTTTTTTTATTGTGAAAAAGAGAAAAAAAATATAAAAAATATGAATTTTGGGTTTTGCTGTAATCGTATCGACTGCTAGCATGTCATTTATCCGACAGTGACCGTTAAAAAAAAAACCCAAAAAAAAAAAAAAAAATAACGGATTGCTGTATTTTTTTCAATTGCCTCAAAAACCTTATAAAAAGTGATCAAGCATATTGCCCCCCATAATGGTACGAATAAAAAACATCAATCATCCCCCAAAAGGTCTGAATGATACTTATTTCCCCTCCCTCCCTTAAACGTGCCTGGAGTTGTGTGGCATTCATCATCTGATTCCGGATGATTATGAGATGGTCTTATTTAGTTCATTTAAAAAAAAAGTTCAAGAAATTTTCACATGTTCACACTGAAATTTCAACCAAAAGCCAAATATCTCTAACTTTTTGTGGTAGTGTATGTTCAAAAAGACCATAATTAAATTTGGGAGGGCCTCTAAAATTGCAAAGATTTTTAAAATGTTTATAATTTAGTTTGTTACCCAAGTGAATCTGTCAGGGGGTGCTCCATCAAAAAATTGAAAATAAATGGTTTTGCTTGCATCAAGGACCACCTCAATGTATCACACCGCTGCCTAAATTAAACAGCTGTATAATAGATGTGTGACATAGTTAGAAGCGTGTGGGCAAATGGGGGCAATTGTTTTCCCCCAGGTGTCTGCCTCACAAATCTGTCACACAGCTGTTTAAAATTTTGGCAGTTGTAAAGATTTGGGAGGAGTAACAGTGTTTTGAGACAAAATTATGGAAATACGGGATACAGGGATTACTTACTTGAAAACACTTTCTAAATAAATTTTGAGAAATGAAAGAAGCTTGCTGGGAAAAAAGCAGATTAATTGGAGGCAGTTTTAAAATGCCCAAAAAATAGCTGGTGTGAAAGCACCCTTAATGGGTATCCTTGTAATTGTAAGTTGCAAGGTAATTGATATGTTCAATAGGATGTCATTAGCAGTTTGCTCACCTTACTCTTAATTCCTATAATGCTTTGTTCACCTGTTGGAAAACAAATTGCAAACTAGTATGCGGGGGGGGGGTGGGAAGTGGCGTGAATTTGTATAACGCTATTATCTCTCTAGGCAACCTGTTTTATAGACATTATTCTATTTTTACTCCGGTTTTCAGAAAACACCCCATTTTTGGTCCCCCTTAGAAAATATTTCTATTTGTACCCCTGCTTTTAAGAAAAGATGAATGCCTTAAAAATCTAGAAAAAATTTCTAATTGATTGGTTGGCGTTGTGGGAAAAAAGACCACATTTATTCCATATTCCGTAAAAAAAAATTTTCTTTTTCTATCTGTGCCGTCAGCTGCCCCAAAAGACCGCAGTTCTTAGAAAAATTCGTGGGAAAAAAATTTTTTCTTTTTTTTAACTTGGTTGGCAGTTGTGGGAAAAGACCATTTTTTTTTTCCTTTTCCCGTAGAAGAAATTTCTATTTCTATCCGTGTTTTCGGGTTTGCCCCAAAAGGGACACCTTTTTTTGATGATTGGATGATGTTGACGACATTGCGGCCCAAAACGGGGGAATTTTTCAGCAAAATTTGTTGAAGGCGCTTCATAAACTGGTGAGGTTTTGAAAATGTTGGGGTGTGTCAGTAAGGTTCCACCCAAAAAAGGGGGTTTAGGGGGCGGGGTGCACAAGTCCGCTGAGATTTTTTCCCCCACCCAAAGATCAGGGGGAAACCCGGGCCTCCTCGCTTTTTGCCGTCGAAAAGGTCAGGACCTTAAAAGCCGGGCCCTTTTTTCGAGCAAGCCTCTGATTCCCCCGGGCGATTTTTTCATACGCCGCCTTTCCCGGGTTAAACGAAATCAGTAGGGGAAAAAATTTAGGTGTTTAAAAAACCACCACCAACATGTCTAGTCACATGCAGTGAATGCATGAGTTGAAATGGAGGGAACACTTGGCGAAAAAAGGCCACACCGATCCTGGGCTTCCAACCACTGTCACACCCTCTGTCTCCGCCTCCTCCGCCACGACCAAGTGTTCCTCAGCTGCCCATGTCTCTCAGAGACCTACCCATTCTGACCCAGTTTGAGCTGCACGCCGTACAGCGGCCAGTCTAGCACCCAGCCTTCTGTCTACCAGGTTTGGGAGCAGAAAAAACACTTTAACCCAAACCATCCCAAAGCCAAAAGCCTAAATGTCGGCATTGCCAGGCTTTTGGCCTTGGAAATGTTGCCTTTCCGTCTGGTGGACACAGATGGGTTCCACCACGTCATGGCCATTGCCTACCCCCAATACCAGATGCCAAGCAGGCATTTATTTTCCAGAAAACCCGTCCCTGCCCTGGCCAGCCACGTGTCATCTAAAATTTCAAGCGCGTTGTCTGCATCTGTGTCCGGCAAAGTCCTGACCACCGATACATGGACTAGTAATCACGGCCAAGGCCGCTATATCTCTGTGACAGCTCACTGGGTGAGCTGGGTGGATGTCTCTGGTAGTAACATTGGCTCTCGGGCTCGGCGCACGCTCTTCAAAACCGCAGGGATGGTGCAGGGTTCTTTCCCCCAAGGTGCACTGGTAGCATCACGTGCCCATAGAAACCATGTGGGAAAAGACAACATTTATTCCATATTCCGTAGAAAAAATTTTCTATTTCTATCCGTGCTAGTCAGTTGTCCGAAAAGCATACATGCCAACTCTCCCGTTTTTGGCGGGGGGGTCCCGCTATTTGGGGTTCCCCCCCGCCCTCCCGGGGGAGTTGGCATTTCTCCCGCTGCCAGCAGGCGGCGGGGGTCCTTTAAATGGCCGCGGCGCCGAAGTAGCGCTGGTGCGCAACTCCGGCGCCGCCGGTCCGTTCCCACGGGCGGGTGAGCGGGCGCAGGGTCCGCTCACCCGCCCGCGGTCTCACTGTGCGGGGAGGAGGCAGGAGGGAGCGCTCCCTCCTCCTTCCTCCCCCTGTATTTCCGGCGTCTGTGCGCGCGGTACACACAGATCAGCGGCGCAGGGAAAATGACGGTCAGGTAAGTGGAATTTATTATTTTATATTTATTAACTACATGGGGGGCTCTGCCTGGCTACAATAGGGGAGGGTCTACCTGGCTGGCTACAATGGGGGCAACTACCTGGCTGGCTACAATGGGGGCAATACCTGGCTGGTACAATGGGGCACATATGGGGGCAACTACCTGGCTGGCTACAATGGGGGCAACTACCTGGCTGGCTACAATGGGGGCATCTACCTGGCTGGCTACAATGGGGGCAACTACCTGGCTGGCTACTAAAGGGGGCAACTACCTGGCTGGCTACTAAAAGGGGGCAACTACGTGGCTGGCTATTAAAGGGGGCACTACCTACTGGCTGGCTACTAAAGGGGGCACTACCTACCTGACTACTAAAGGGGGCAACTACCTGACTACTAAAGGGGGCAACTACCTGACTATTAAAGGGGGCACTACCTGGCTCCAAAGGGGGTAATTACCTTGCTAAACAAGGGGGGCATCTACCTAGCTACAGAGGGGGCATCTACCTTGCTACAAGGGGGCATCTACCTGCCTGTAAGGGGCACTACCTGGTTATGGGGGGCTACTACCTGGCTATAAGGGCATCTACCTGGCTTTCTTCCAAAGCCATTATGTAGTTAGGCGGAGTGGGTGTGGCTTTTTGAAGGGGCGTGGCACACAAAAATCTCCTGCTTTTCCATTTTCAAAAGTTGGCAACTATGCCGAAAAGACCGCAGTTCTTAGATAATTGGTAGAAAAATATTCTATTTGTACTCCTGGTTGCCAGTTGTGGAAAAAACCCCATTTATTCCATGTTCCGTAGAAAAAATTTCAATTTCTATCCATGCTTGTCAGTTGTCTGAAAAGACCGCAGTTCTTAGATAATTCGTAGAAAAATATTCTATTTTTACTCCTGGTTGGCAGTTGTGGGAAAATACGACATTTATTCCATATTCCATAGAATTTTTTTTTATTTCTATCCGTGCTTGTCAGTTGTCTGAAAAGACCGCAGTTCTTAGAGAATTCATAGAAAAATATTCTATTTGTAGTCCTGGTTGGCAGGTGTGGGAAAATACGACATTTATTCCATACGCCGTAGAAATAATTTCTATTTCTATCTGTGCTTGTCAATTGTCCGAAAAGACCGCAGTTCTTAGATAATTTGTAGAAAAATATTCTATTTGTAGTCCTGGTTGGCAGGAAAAGTCCACATTTATTCCATATTCGGTGGAACATATTTCAATTTCTATCCATGCTTGTCAGTTGTCCGAAAAGACCGCAGTTCTTAGATAGTTAATAGAAAAATATTCTATTTGTACTCCTGGTTAGCAGGTGTGGGAAAAGTCCACATTTATTCCATACGGCATAGAAAAAATTTCTATTGCTATCCGTGCTTGTCAGGTGTCCGAAAAGACCGCAGTTCTTAGATAATTCGTAGAAAAATATTCTATTTTTACTCCTTATTGGCAGTTGTGGGAAAAGACCACATTTATTCCATATTTCGTAGAAAAAAATTCTATTTCTATCTGTGTTTGTCAGTTGTCTGAAAAGACCGCAGTTGTTAGATAATTCGTAGAAAGATATTCTGTTTGTACTCCTAGTTGGCAGTTGTGGGAAAAGACCCCATTTATATCATATTCTGTAGAAAAAAATCTATTTCTATCAGGGCTTTTTAGTTCTTAGATAATCTGTAGAAAAAAGTCAATTGCTAGTCCTTCTTGCCAGTTGTAAATCTCAGGGAAAAACACTGTTGATTTGGTGTTACGGTTCTTCCATAAGACCCCATTTCAATGATATTCGATAGAAACAGGTCTGTTTCTAATCCTAGTTGGCCGTTGGAAATTAGAGGGATTTAAGAACACCTGTGATTTGCTGTCTTTGCAGTACAGTTTTTCAATAAGAAACTGTGAAAAAATCTTCTAGACCTTTTTAATATTTATCTTTCTGAACATGGAGCGAACTACAGGTGGTAAGCGAGCAAAGAGGACGGTAGGACGTGGAGCTAGAGGTACGAGAGAAGGCGCTCTTTCCAATGCTCCAGTCAACACGCAAGCGAGCACATTGTCAGTTGCAGGACAGTCAGGCCTGTCATCGCTTGGTCGGTTACCTGTGAATCTCAGTAATGTGGATAGTTTGACTTTTATCAAAATGAATCAAGCGTGGATCTCTGATGTTTTTTTTGCCCCAGTTGCCTAGGTCACCGATTAGTAGCCGGCCTACTTCACATTCCTCTTGAAAAAGAAATGGTCCTATTGAAAAAATTTATTTCAAAATGCTCATTTCTTACTGCTAATTGTACTCAGAGTATCCAAAAGGTCTTTTTGCTGGTTTTGTTGTTAGGAGACTGTAAAAGACAACAATAGTAAAGTTTTTCTTGAAAAAACCTTATTCCAATTACTCATTTCTTCATGAAAATTTTAAGCAGTGTCAATGGTTTTGGGGTCATGGTGCTGTAAAAAACAGCTATAATCCAGGTCCTATTCCAAAAAATGTTGTTTGTAACAGGCATTTCTTCTTCACAATTTTTACGAGTGTCTGAGAGGTCATTTTTCCAGCTTTTAAGGTCATGGTGCTGTAAAAATACAGCTATAATCCAGGCCCTATTCCAAAAAATGTTGTTTCTAACGCATTTCTTCCTCACAATTTTGAACAGTGTCCAAAAGGTCATTTTTCCATATTTTGGGGTCATGGTGTTGCATAAAACAGCTATAACTCAGGCCCTATTCCAAAAAATGATTTTTAAAAAGGTCATTTGAAAAGGTCATTTTTGCTGCTTTTGGGGTCATGCAGCTAGAAAAGACAACGTTATTCAAGGTTCTATTCAAAGAAATCTTGTTTCAAATACTCATTTCCTCCTGCTAATTTTATTATCTGTGTCCATAAGGGCATTTCTGCTGGTTTTGGGGTCAGGCTACTGTGACAGGGGTGCCAGGGGTGCACATAGGGCAGTACTCCGGTCAGTGTCCCTCTACCTTTGTCAACATACATACGTATCTACAAGAAGGGCGACATTGTGTACATTAAGAGTATTGGCACCATACAAAAAGACATGCCACCTAAATGCTATCATGGCAAAACTGCCAGGATCTACAATGTTAAACAGCATGCTGTTGGTATAATTGTGAAATAAACAGATCAAGGTAAAACCCTTGCCCCAAGAATCAATGTTGTGGGAGCCATTCGCCCCCCCCGAGCAGAGAGATTTTCCTCCACGGGTCCAGAAAAAAGAAGAGGAAAAAAGGGAAGCCAAGGAAAAGGGAAACCTGGTTGGAACTGGAGGTAAACCGCGTTTTCCAATCTCACTCATCCCTCATGGGGAAAGGAACCTGAACTCCCTTGAGCCCATTCAAAGAGTTTATGGGGCAATTCCATTTTAAATATTCCCATTGTTGTTAAGTAAGGATGTGATGGTGACCTCAGACTTTTTCGAATTTCTATGGGGGGCAAACGCTTTCATTTTTAAAGGGAGAAATTTCTCAAGCGCTACCAGGTCTTGATGTTTCTGAGGAAGGCTCGAGGTCTTGATCACACTTTCGGAAAATTAGCACTTCGGCTGACTGTCATGTTTTTGGGGCGTCATTGGACCTCCCGTCAACTGTCTGTATTTCTTCGTACAAAAATTTTTTTGTGTGCTAAGGAATTTTTTTGGTATTAGGGTCATGCTGCTTTAAAAGACGCGATACTCGTCCCATTCAGAAAATCTTGTCTGAAACAATTAATTTCTTCCGGGGGATTTTATTTTTTAGGGCAAAGGGGATTTTTGCTGGGTTTGGTGGTCAGGTCACTGTAAACACCAATAGTAAAAGTCGAGTACTAAAAAAAAGCTTATTTCAACATAATCACATTTCAAATGTCACATGCCTTAACGCAATCAAAATGAACAGCGGGTTTAACTGGGTGACCCACCCGTCCTTGATCCCTCGTTCCAAATCAAAAGTCAGCATAAATTTCCTTCCACCCACTTAATTTGACAGTAGAATGAAGGAAGAATGTGAGATCAGGGGCTCATTGACCAACTGGAGACATCTATTGGTTTTTTCACACATTGTTAATGTCACTGTTGAACCAATTGCCAGCAACTTCACAGCAGTTGAATGGCAAGTAGCCTTAGCTGCAGCCAGCATTGGAAAGAAAAAATCTTGTTTGAATAGTCAATTTCTTAGTGCCAAGTTTTATTCTGAGGGTCCATAAGGGCATCTGTGCGGGTTTCATGGTCATTCATCGGTAAAAGACAGCAATAGTCGATGTCCTATTCACTAAAAAATTGGTTCAAATACTTATTTCTTCCGGCAATTTTTATTCTTAGGGTCCAAAAGGGCATCTTTGCGGGTTTTGGGGTCATGCTGCTTTAATGGAACCGGGATTAGTGAAATGTCCTGTTCACTAAATAGTTGGTTTCAATACTTATATCTTCTGCAAATATTATTCTGAAGGGTCTATAGGGCATCTGTGATGAAATTTTGGGGTACCCAATGCTGTTGGACTAGGACAGGGATTGATCAATGTTCTGTTCATAAAATAGTGGTTTTCAAATATTATTTTTCTTGCAAATTTTATTCTGGAGGGTCAATAAGGGCATCTGCGTGGGTTTTGCGGGTCATCAATGCGGTAAAGGACAGGGATAGGTCAATGTTCCTGTCACTAAATATTGGTTTTCAAATACTTATTTCTTCTCAGCACTTTTTATTCTGGAGGGTCCCTAGTCGAATCTATGCGGGTTTTGGGGTCATGCCTCAGTAAAGGACGAGATAGTCAATGTCCTGTTCATTAAAGTAGTTGTTCAAATGCTTATTTTCTTAAAGACTTTTTTATTTTGAAGAGTTCCATAAGGACATCTGTGCCGGGTTTTGTGGTCACATGCTGCGGTAAAGGACAGGGATAGTCCAATCTCATGTTCAATAAATTGGGTTCAATTACTTATTTCTTCATTGCTCAAATTTATTTATGAAGGTACATAAAGGGGGCATCTGTTGATGAAATTTGGGGTCTTGCTGCCGGTATAGGACAGGATAGTCAATGTCCTGTTCATTATAATTATGGTTCAAATGCTTCATTTCTTTACGTAGCACTTTTTATTCTGCGGGTCTATGAAGGGACTTCTCGTCGCGGGTTTTTTGGTCATGTTGCTGATAAAGGGGACAGGGATTCATCAATGTCCTGTTACTAAAATATTGGGACTTACTTGATTTTCTTCTTGCAAATTTTATTCTGTGGGTCTATAAGGGCATCTGTGCAGGTTTGGGGTCATGCTGCGGTAAAGGGACAGGGGATAGTCAATTGTCCTGTTCACTTAAAATATTGGTTACAAATACATATTTCTCCAGCACTTGTTTATTTGAGTGTCCTAGGGCATCTAGTGCGGTTTTGGGGTCATTCTGTTGTTAAAGGACAACGATAGTCAATCGTACTGTTCACTAAAATATTAGTTCAAATACTTATTTCTTCTTGCAAATATTATTCTTAGGGTCAATAAGGGCATATGTGATGAATTTGGGGTCATGCTGCGGGACCAGAACAGAGGACAAACGGATAGTCAAAGTCACTGTTCACTAAAATATTGTTCAAATACTTTTTTATTTCTTTTTGCAAATTTTATTCTGTGGGTCCTTAAGGGCATCTGTGCTGGTTTCGGGGTCATGCTGCGGTAAAAGTCAGAAATAGTCTATTTCCTATTCACTAAAATATTGATTCAAATACTTATTTCTTACGGCACTTTTTATTCTGAGGGTCCATAAGGGCATCTGTGTGGGTTTTGGGGTCATGCTCCGGTAAAGGACAGGGATAGTCAATGTCCTGTTCACTAAAATAGTGATTCAAATACTTATTTCTTCCGGCACTTTTTATTCTGAGGGTCCATAAGGGCATGTTTGTGGTTTGGGGGTCATGCTGTGGTAAAGGACAGCGATATTCAATGTCCTGTTCACTAAAATATTGGTTCAAATACTTATTTCTTATTGCAAATTTTATTATGAGGGTCCATAAGGGCATATGTGCGGGTTTTGGGATCATATTGAAGTAAAGGTCAGGGATAGTCAATGTCCTGTTCACTAAAGTAGTGTTTCAAATAATTATTTCTTCCGGCACTTTTTTTTCTGAGGGTCCATAAGGGCGTCTGTGTGGGTTTTGGGGTCATGCTGCAGTAAAGTAGCAGCGATAGTCATATTCCTGTTCACTAAAATATTGGTTCAAATACTTATTTCTTCTTGCAAATTTTATTCTGAGGATCCATAAGGGCATCTGTGTGGGTTTTGGGGTCATGCTGCGGTAAAGAACATTGATAGTAAATGTCCTGTTCACTAAAATATTGGTTCGTTCTTTTTTTGTTCAAATACTTATTTCTTCAGTCAAATTTTATCTCTGAGGTGTCTATAAAGGCATATGTGCGGGTTTTTTAGAGGTCAGGCCGGTGGGAAAGGACAGGGTTAGTTCAATGTCCTGTTTACTTAAAAAGTGGTTCAAATACTTATTTCTTCCTGCACTTTTTATTCTGAGGGTCCATAAGGGCATCTGTGCAGCTTTTTGTGTCATGCTGCTGTAAAAGAAACCAATAGAAAAAGTCTTATTGAAAAATAGATTATTTCACACGCTTCAAGGCCATCAAAAATGAACAGCGTTACTGGCTGGCCACCCTCCTTTATCACGTTCCAATCCAAAAGTGAGCAATTTCCTTCCAACCAAGAATTTGACAGTAGAATGTCAGGAATTTGAGACAGGGCTCATTGACCAACTGGAGATCATCTGTTGCATCTTCTTCCACGTTCTAATGTCGACGGTGGTTCGACACGAACCCAGTCAGCTATGTGCCAGCAGTAGAATGGCAAGGAGCCGTGTTAGCGCAGCAGCAGCGTGCAGCACTGGAAAATAGTTTTTCTTTTTTAAAATAGTCAATTTCTTATTGCACATTTTTATTCTGTGTGAGGGTCCTTAGGGGGCATTTTTGCTGTGTTTGGGGGCTACTTTAAAAATGGATGCCAGGGTGCCTGTAGGGCAGCTTCCTGTCAGGGGTGGCCCCTATTAAAATAGGGGGGCCCGGTGATACGTTGAAAATTAGGAGTAGTAAATGGGCATGGGCACCCCATTTGATTTAGCTGCATACGGCCATGAAATGATTAATAGATGACTGATGGCAGCCCTGGCTCTCACCGCTGAACCTCCGTGTTCCCCTAAATGATGTTCTTGCTGCCACCACATATATAACAAGTTCTTGGTCATGGTGCAAAAAAAGTGATAGGGGTCTCATGCAGGTTACCTTGTGCCATTTCCATACTGGTTGTCTTCTTTTGTGTTAATGGTGCCCCGTGCAGTGCTACTGCTGTACTACTTGTGGCTACTCTGTCCTCATCTTTTCGGTTAGCCATTGAACAGAATGAATTATTTTAGCCTGTGAATTGTTTTCTGTGACTCCTATAGCCTAGTTGTCTTGACTAAGATGTAGCACATATCCTGGCCGTTCACACGGCTTATTTCGTCGCGGATTGGCGCCGTACTACGCGCCGGATTTGCGCTGCAGTACGGAGCCAATCTGTCGCAGTAATTACGTTTTTAAAAAATTCCACCGTTCTCATAGAGACAGGTGGATTCCGTCGCTCTCCCCCTAGGGAACACATTGCAGGGCGGCGGAGAACTGACATGCACATTATCCAGGCGCAATACGCGCCGTGGATAATGGATGTCTATGGGGCCGGCGGACCGCGCCCCCGCCCTCGCCCCTTATTCAACCTGGAATTGCGTGCGCAATCCGGCTCGCAATTCCGTCTTGAATAAGCCGTGTGAACACGGCCATCCAGTTAACTGTTGTGGATGTTAATTCCAGCTTCTCTTCACCTGTTTGGGTATAAAAATGAACCTGGTGTTCCTCTCCCATAGACTTTAATGGGAATCGATGATTAATCGGTATCGTATATCAAACATTGTCGCGATAATACCCAAAATAGCTAATTGGCTCGATAACGATAATTTTACTAATCGCTCACCACTAATAGCAGCACATATAGAGGGTTTCTATGAACCATTTATAAAGTGAGCGCAATGATTAAACAGTATGTGTGAACTCCCGTCTACTGGTGACTGCAGGCACTCGGAATCTCAGCATTTTTTCTGTTTGATCTGGAAAAAGATATTCCTTCAGCAAAATAATTTATGTGGGTATGTCTTGTGAAGTCAAAAGGTTTAAACATTATACTGTACATTGTTTTGTGTTACAGCTATGATTTGTGTATTTGCTATGAAGTAAAAAATAAGGTTGGGTGACCATAATCCAGCTCTGTCCATTTGATGGATACGTTTTTATACTGTAATAAAATACATTATTTTATGAAATGGTAAAAGGCACATATAGGGTTACAGATCCCTAAAGAACAGCAAATTGTACAGTACAATGACTAGAATTTATGAGGTTATGTTAACAGGCCAATCTTTGACTCCTACAAAGAACAAACTGTCATACCATTGATCTACAAATTTGTGTGATCTACTGCTGGATTAGTGCATTAAGGCAAATAGAAAAGCAGACATTTAATTTATTGCAAGTTGGGTTAGTAAAAAAATGGAAACAATGGCTGCAAAGGCATAATCTGCGCCACATAGAGAAGTTTTCCTATAATAGCAACTTAAAACTTATCCGCAGGGCCCCATTGAACAGTCATGTTTTACCTATATTACACAGGTAATAAGTTGTTATGGAAAAAAAATGTTGTGTTAACTACTTGTCTTACTCTTCTCACATAGCACTCTACAGGCTTCACAACCATTGAATAGTCGATGTTTACATCATTGTGCTATAAACCTCTAAACCCCTTACCGCCGTAACTAGTTTTGACCTCCCTGGCAGAGCCCCATATTTGAAATCTGACATGTGACACTTTATATGAAAATAACTTTTTAATGCTTTTACGTATCCATGTGATTCAGAGACTGTTTTCTCGTGACACATTGTGCTTTAAGTAAGTAAGAAATTTTGATCCATACAACTTGTGAAAAATATCAAAATATCATAAACATTTTGAAAATTTTGAAAATTTTCAAAGTTTAAAAATTCCTACTGTAGGTTGGCATCATTTTTAAATGTCTTTTTTTTATGACATTAGGGGGCTTAGAAATTTAGGGAGACATGTATGACGGAGTTTTCACGCTTTTTCTGGCGTACAATGGACTTAACTGAGCCAGCTATGATGTCTAATGCACCTAACATATGTGTTAGGCGCATTGTTTGTAAGACTCAACACTTTCTAATGCGCCTAACATGAAGGGGTGTTCTGGGGGCGTTATGGGGGCGTGTCGCCCCACTCTTTTAATATTAGTAAATGAATATGGTTCACAAAATAGGAAATTTTGTATTCCCCAAAAGAATGGGGGGAGTGGGGGGGGTGTCTGTATTTTGTTTTTGGGCCCCCAAAAAAGTGTGGGCAGCCCACCAAAATCTAATAGTTGGGTGTCACAATAAGTGTAACCCGCAGGGGTGTACCACACGTATCTGTTTTATGGCCCCTTCGTTTTGCCTTATTTTTTGCAATTGTGTACCAACAACCCCCCCCCTTGCAATGAGGGTAGGAGGGGTTTTTTATTGGTTTTTTTTGCATTTGTGCAATCTCCCCATGTTTTATAGTGGCTTTTCTGCATGTGATAGAACGGGTATTAAGTAATGTGCAGTTTTTTTTATAATCTAACTTTTCCCTTGTAGGGGGGTTTGTGAGCTGCTGTCGCAGTTAGGCCCCTTTAATTTTTCCCGGGAAAACTTGTAGGCCGAGTTGCCTCTAGGGGGTTCAGTCTAGCCCAAACCCTTTAGCTGTGAATATCCCCCAAAAGTGTTTTTTGAGTAATAATGTCCCATTTTTGTATTTTTTTTTAGAGTTTTTAATGCCTTTTTGCGGGATGAACAAGTTTAATGATGTCCCTTTTTTTGATCCCAGACTTTTTGTTTGATTTTATCACACAAATTTGAAATATGTCTAAAAAAAATTTGGGTTTTTTAAGTTTCCTTTCTGACAGATAACTTTTTTTTTTTTTCTGTGTAAGGAGTGATTAGGGGCTTTGCTTGTTTTTGCGGGATAAGTTAGTTTTTATTGGTAACATCATGGGGTGATATGAATAGGTTTTTTTTGAGACAGTTTTTAAAAAATACGCAATCTTGGTAGTTTTTTTAATTTTTTTTTTTTAGCGGTCCTGTTGGGATATATGCTTCTAGCTTACCAATCAATACGATTACAGCGATACCCAATTGTATATATTTTTATGTTTTTCTCTTTTATACAATAAAAAACACTTTTATTCAACCAGGAAAAAAGGTTTTTTCTCGCCATAGTTGAGAGCCCTAACTTTTAAATTTTTTTGTTTGGAGCTGTTAGGGACTTTTATTTGCGGGATGAGTTGACGTTTTTATTAGTATCATTTTGGGGGGGACAAGGCTTTTTGATTGCTTTTAAATCCATTTTTTGGAAGGCAGGGTGAAGAAAATACTGCAATCCTAGTAGTGTTTTTTATTTTTAACAGCGCTCACCGTGCAGTATCCGTGATAAGTTAGCTTTACTCTTTGGGTCGATACGATTACGGCGATATCCTGTTTATATAGTTTTTTTTTATGTTGAAGCACTTCTGAGAGCTATAAATTTTTTATTTTTCCATATACAGAGCTGTGTAAGGACTTTTTTTTTTGCGGGATGAACTGACGTTTTAATTGGTACAACTTTGGCGTTTATAGGAGTTTTTGATAGCTTTTTATTCCACTTTATGTGCTGTGGTATAAACAAAAGTCTTACTGTGATTTTTTATTTTTTTTTTTTTTTACGGCATTCAGCGTACGGGTCAATTAGCATGACAGATTTATAGGTCAGGTCGTTACACACGCAGCAATACCAAATATTGGTACTTTATTTATTTTTTATCTTTTTTTGGGGCGATTGGCGTTTGTAAAGGGGAAAAGGGCGGTGTACGTATTTTTATTTTATTTTTCGTGTTTGTGTTTTACTTGTTTTTCACTTTTTTTATTTTTTTTATTTTTCACATATTATTTTTTACTTTTCCCCATAGGGGATTTGAATGAGAGATCTTTAGATCTCTCATTCAATAGGAATCAGTACATAGCTTGTGGCTGTGCACTGGTTCCTATGGCAACTGTCAGTCATGATGCCGGCCATGCCCACAGGGCACGTGGCCCGGCATCGTGACGTCACAGACAACGCGGAAGGCATTCTGTGCCCTCTGTGCTGTCTGTCAGAGGGCAGGAGCTGCACGGATCGAGCGATCCGTGCAGTTGCTGCTGCCGACAGAGACGCAGGAGGAGCGATCTCCTCCTCCGTCTCTCTTAGTTATTGCGACACGATGGTCGCGATAATTAAGGGGTTGACAGGCCCCCGCCGGAGTGATCGCGGGTCGGGGCCGAAACTGCGGGATGTCAGCTGTAATATACAGCTGACACCCCGCGCCGATCGCTCAAACTCTGCTTTAGAGTTTGCTCGATCCTCAGTACGTATGCATACATCCAGGTGCGTGAACCCCCAAACGACCTGGACGTATGCATACGTCCAAGGTCGTGAAGGGGTTAAAGATGAACGTCCTACCTCGCCTGCTCTACCTCTTCCAGGCCATCCCCACTACATTCTCTTAATCCTTTCTTAAGGAACTACGCAGGGTAGTCTCCCACTTTGTTTGGGCGCATGGTTGTCCTAAGATAACGGAATCCACTTTGACTCGCTCCAAGCCGGAATGGGGTCTATCCCTGCCAGACTTCCAGGCCTACTATTTGGCGGTGGTTGCGGTACGGACCCTCAATGCCTTTAACATCACCAACCCCAAACTTTGGGCCCTTCTCGAGATCGAACTGCATGAAGCTCCCACAGCGGCTTTACCCTGGCTCCTGGTCTCAGCATTGCTGAGGGGTCTGCTCCATAAACTCCCCTTAATAGTCCAAATCTTGGTCACTACCCGTAGATCCTATGCATAAAAAATGAAAATATTTAGAACTAGTGGCCCTGTACCCCCCTACTGGGCAATCCAGAGGTTTCCATATCTCTAGCTACACCCCTATCTCGCCTATTGGGAAACGATGCCCCACTAACGGTAGTGGAGAGAATACTCACCTCAGACTCCCTGTAGAGGTATTAGGAGTGGGTGGGAGACACAACTACACCCCTTGCGAGGTTCTATTATTATCAGTTAAGGAGTCTTTAAACCAAGTGGAAACAGACTCTGGATATGCATAGACCCTCCAACACTTTTGAACTGTGGTGCCTTGGCAGATACACAGAACGGCGTGTCCTCTCTGGCCTCTTTAAACTATTGCTCAGCTCTCAGTCTACAGACAATTTGCCCTTTCAGCAGAGCTGGGAACGAGAGTTGAACATCTCTCTTTAAGTTGAAGATTGGCAGAAAGTGTTTAAGCTGACACTTAAGTAGTGTTGAGCGATTATTATCGACAAAGTTGAAATCGGCACAGTTTTTATGGTGATCGGATTTTTTAGATCATGCGATAATTTAGGTTAAAATCTGTGCATCATCTATTAAGATCGCGCCATTTTCGGCGATTCCTGTCATTTTGGCGGCCAGCAAATCAGCTTACAGAATAGAGCAGGGTGAGATGTGTGTGCGATGTCATGACTGGGATGTGTATGGTTGCGATTGGCTGGAAAAATCACATGACCTCGTTTTACATAGAACAGCGTTTCCTGTTCAGCCTCAGTGTCTCTCAGCGTCTCAGAGCAGAAGGACGTGCGCTCTGCTTGTGTCCAAACAGCTCAGCGAAATTATTATATTTCTTCACAGAGAAACCTCTACTATTAGCTGTGATCCTTAAAATTTAGTTAGATTAGAGATTGGAAGATTTTATATAGTTAGGTAGAGAATTTTAAAGGAGCACCTATCGCTGTAAAGTCACGGGAGAAGCGGAGGGGGGGCCCCGGGCGA